>JAXCMG010000104.1:663551-686251 GCA_034642415.1 Podarcis siculus
CCTTGGAGGATTTTTAATTCACAAAGGTGGCATGAAAAGTTTTAAAATAAATAAAAGCGCAGCAAATAGAAGGATAGATAAATATAACTCATTACGGGAGACAATTAAATGAAATAAAGCACACTGCAACAGCAGCAGCGTATAAACCAGATGGCAGGCAAGTTGTGTCCAGATTCACTGACAGCCTGTCTAATTGAAATGGACATATGGATGGGAGAGAAAGGAAATAAGGAACTGACAGGTATGGTCAGGGACCAACACTGTAGCCTCACAAAGCCCTGGAAAGCTAGTCAGCTGGCAAGTTTGTCCTAAAGCCTAACGTGCAATGACACATTCCATTTCCCCGTGTTAGAAACCGCATTTGCTGCCCTAAACCATTTTAACAGACTAGGGGTTGTATCCAGTGAGGGCACACAGGGTGCTGCAGGCAAAAGGAGAGGAGAATTCCATTGTGCAAGTGGAGGAGGTCTGTCGCACAAATGGAACAGCAGTGTTGAATACAACCGTAGGGCTGCAATCCTATAACCCCAAATTTCATTGGATTGAGCGCAATTTGGTTCTAAGTAAGCATGGATGGCATTGGAAATGCAGAATTGCAATCCCAGTGCCATTTTCTAGGAAATTAGTCCTGTTTAACTCAACAGTGTTTACTTCTGAGTCAACATGCATAGATTATTTAACATTAGGGCCCCTCCTGTAAATATTCTGTCATCAATCTGTCTGGGGGAGGTACTGTGAGTTTTTGTGATAAACCAGACATCTTATGCAAGACATGGAGATAAATCTCTACTTGTCAGGTTGGTAATGGCTGAACAAGAAGCAAGCTCTTGGGCTTGTTGATCGGAAGGTTGGCGGTTCGAATCCGTGTGACAGGGTGAGCTCCCATTGCTCTGTCCCAGCTTCTGCCCACCTAGCAGGTCAAAAGCACACCAGCGCAAGTAGATAAATAGGTACCGCTGTGGCAGGAAAGTAAATGCCATTTCTGTGTGCTCTGGTTTCTGTCATGATCCTCTGTGAGTCAGAACCAGTTTAGTCACGCTGGCCACATGACCCAAAAAGCTGTCTGTGGACAAACGCTGGCTCCCTTGGCCTGACGCAAGATGAGCGCCACAACCCCCATAGTTGCCTTTGACTGGACTTAACAGTCCAGGGGTCCTTTACCTTTTTACACACACACACACACACAAAATGTGCATGTGTGTGTGTCGTCGTCTCCCCGCTTGATCCCAAGAGAGGGTTTAGTCCTTTTGCTTTCAAAACTCCTTCATAACAGTACATAAGTTATTAATCCATAGCTTGGCTGTCCTCACAAACTCCTCCAGACAGTGCCTGGAGTCACCATGCTCCCATGTTCTCAGTCAAAGAATCAACTAACAGAATAGCCAGTCAACTCCTTTCCCCATTACTGAGTATTCTTTGTGAAATACATTTACAATGCAAATATTAATAGGAACCTCCCCAGCATGGAGGTACTTTTCTCCTAGATTTCATCAGGGGGAGAGCAGATGTTCCTGAGAAGAGGTTAATCACTGCCACAGTGTCAAAGCCAAGACACCACTACATTAATTGCCAATGTGGTACCCTACAGATGTAGTGGATTAGAACTCCCATCAGCCCCAGTGAACATTGCCAATTTTCAGGAATGATGGGAGTTGTTGTCTAACAGCATCTAGAAGGAACTGCATTGGCCACCCCGGGAACAGAACATGAGTAGGCATCAAGCACAAGTTAAGAGAGTCTGTTCCAGTATTCTAGGGTGGTATATCTATATGTAGTGATTTGCTCTAAATGTAAGAAACTTCATTCGAACATGCTAGAAAGCATAAATTGTAAAAAGGCAGGCTGGAACTATGTTAAGTCAACAACAATTATGTGTCTGTTTCTTTAAAAAGAGTTAATTTTGAGAGGACATTATGAGGAGGAAAAATGGCCATTGTGAAGGATATCAACCCACTCCCTTTCAAATCGTAGTCAGTATTTGCAAATATGTAAGTTTATAGGTAAGACTACACTGCAACGGATTTTTATTGAAACCAATGAACGTTGAATAAGTCATAAAATGATTTATTTTAGCTCTGACACTTTTATATATCATTTGGCCATTCTGTTCACAGTGGAACACTCATACCCACGGCAGTGAAAGCACTTGAAATACTTTAAAACAAAATGAAGTAAGCTTTCTTTATTATCTATGCAAATGTTATATTTAAATGCCGCACATACACTTTTCTAGGAAAGAAAAGAAATCACTCCCTCACTGTCCAGTTTCCCCAAAAGAAAAGAAAAAAACACACCCACGAAACATCTGCCAGCGTTGTTGAAACAGATGAACATGCTTGTTCAATCTGATTGTACAAGTGTGACCTTTTCATTGAGAGGTTGTTAAGAAAGTCTCGAGTAAAGTACTGTTTCCACCCCTCTCTACATTCTCATCTTTTTAGACAATCCTTTTCAATTATGTGGTTGAAGAGGCATGTTCCTGACATTCTCTTTATCTGAATTCTCCTTAGCTGAGACCCCAAAGATCCAAATTTCCCAGTCTTGTTTTGGAAAGCTTTAAGAATCATCCATTTCTCTGTTTAGTTCTATTCAGGCTTTGTTACTCACCTTATTAGAATTGTGGGGGTGGGGAGCAGGGTCAAACTTCCCGCCCTTCTGCTGTTCCCTGATGTCATAATGCATAAGCTTGCTCCTCTATTCCTCTCAGCTTCCCCCACCTCATCCCACATTGTTCAGTGGGGACCCCAACCAAGCCATCACCTATTCCTTTCAAATTGGGCTACATCAACTGCAGAGTACTTGGGGTACCCGACAGAGCAGGTATTCAGACCTTGGGCCATTGGAAATTAGGGGCATCCTGGTCTTCTGTTATGTCCCCAAAGAAGTCAACATGATTCTTACATTGTCAAAATATTGTTTCCTGTTCATAGGTGGTTGGAGGGCAAGAGTGCTCATATGTGGCCAGAGTATGGCTGCATGGGCCAGTCACAAAATCCCATTAGCACTGGGTTTGCAATAGTTCAGTAACTGAGCAGATGTAGAATACTTTTTTTCAACATGGTTCCACCTCTTAGTGGTTCATTAGGGTGGTCACCATTTGGGGATCTTGAAGGGCAAACAATGGCATGCTTGGATTTTGTGCTCTTCGGCATTATTGACTGGAAGTGACCATAGTTTGGTCGGATATTTTGCCCAGGAGGGTGTGGAGGGGAGATGGTGACTCTAAATGACATAATTAGGCAAGGGTGAAAGTGAATGGGGAGATCTGTATCAACCTGCCTAGCAATGAGGGCGACACTATGCATTATCCTGAGATGAAATATACAAGGACTGGTTCCCATAAGCTGGGTGAAATTCACTTGTCCAATTGGCGCAATGATATTTTCTTGGCAGAATGACCTGTACAACTTTACTCAAGGCAGGGAGGGGGAGAGGGGCTAAGCTTTTCCTCTTCAGTGGCAGGTAATGTGGGAATCCAACAGGTAGAGTAAGGTTAGGAGAGCATCATATATATATATGTGTGTGTGTGTGTGTGTGTGTTGCATATCATTCCCAACACTCATATAACATATTTTCTTATCTTATTCAATGTTTTGGACTTCCATCAACCACATCTGAAGATTTTCAGTCTTTATCACTTAGTCTACATTTCTTAATTTCCCTATTACTTTTAATTGTCCTTAACTAATAACTCTCTTCATAATCTTCTTCTCTGCAATATTTCACATAATCCTCCTTACAAAACCTCTTGCAGTCCTACTAGCGTAATCTGTTTATTACAATTGCTTTTCAAATAGTTCAAATATTTACTCCAGTCCTCTGAGAATCTCTGGCCCCTCAGGCTTCATTTCCTTCCTGTCATCTTGTCTAATTCTGCATAGTTCATTAATTTCGTTTACCATTCTTCTGTTGCCGGTAATTCTTCTTGTTTCCATAGGAGAGCATTCTTAGGCACCTTTAGAGGCAGAAATCCTGATGCTTCCTTCCAATGTTGGGAGGCCTGTTGGCATGGTAAGGATCACCTGGGGGAACAGTATTGTAGGAAAGGTCCTACAAGATCAAGAAAGCCACCCTACTCACCCAAATGAGTGGGGCTTAAAGGAGAGGGCATGTCTCACTTGGATTGGTAGTTGATTAGTTACCTGCACAGAATGTCCTCCTGCAGATGTTGTTGTTTAGTCGATTAGTCATGTCTGACTCTTCGTAGCTCTGCAGAATATGTTGTTGTTTAGTCGTGTCCGACTCTTCGTGACCCCATGGTCCAGAGCACGCCAGGCACTCCTGTCTTCCACTGCCTCCCGCAGTTTGGTCAAACTCATGTTGGCAGCTTCAAGAGCACTGTCCAACCATCTTGTCCTCTGTCGTCCCCTTCTCCTAGTGCCCTCAGTCTGTCCCAACACCAGGGGCTTTTCATTTGTTTATAATTTGAATAAAATGGCCTTCATTTTAACACACTTCACCTTGTGTCACATCTTCTTATTTCCATGGTTACACTTGCAACGCAACTAGTTTGCTTGCAGTTTAATGAGAACAATATTGCAAATGCTGATTAACTTTGGAAAGCGTCCCAAATTATTTTTGCATTCATGCCCATAAGGCCAAATTGGTTAGAGTAGACATTATAGCTGTTACCTTAAGATTTGGATTATTAGTGTGCAAAAATAGTCTGCTCCTTTTTATGTTTGTAAGCAATAATATCACCTCAAGCAAACATAGTGATTTCAATTATCCTTAAGGCAAACTTTCATGTTACAACTTAATTGTGGCCTCAGTAGCAGCTTTTCAGTACCATCTTCACAATAGCAAAATATCTACTCTGTCCTAGTCCTGTTGTGCCATCGCTATGCCTTATGCACAAGTCTCCAGCTATTGGTACTTCTATTTTCCCCACAATCAAAGAATAATGAAAATAGTGATGGGCAGACAATGACTTTGCACCTAGTTTGTAACTGAGCCATTTTAAAGCATATTCATTTTGAGCAAGTTCACTAGAACAGTGTTTCCCAACCTTGGGCCTCCAGCTGTTTTTGGACTACAATTCCCATCATCCCTTGCCACTGGTCTTGCTAGTCAGGGATGATGGGAGTTGTAGTTCAAAAACAGCTGGAGGCCCAAGGTTGGGAAACACTGCACTAGAAATACCAAATTCTCTCTCTCTCTCTCTCTCTCTCTGTGTGTGTGTGTGTGTGCATATGTGTGCCATGGAGATCAATCCAAAGTTTGCAAGTTGTGTACATCCCAAAATATTTGAGTGGATCTTCAGAAGCAGAGTATGGACTAGAACCCTTTGGTTGGTTTCCATGATTAATTGCCCCATTGCCCTGCCCCAACAATCTCTACAGAGATTGCAGCCCTCTGTAGTTTTTTTAAAATGTTTCTAATGTTTAGTTATGTTTTTATATATGCTGTGAGCTGCTCGGAGTGGCTGTGGCAACCCAGTCATACAGGTGAAATACAAATAAGAAAATTATTATTATTACATATCATGGTGTTATCAAAACGATGACAGATCCTAAAGGTGCATCAGACTTTAGCATTCACAGTCTTTAAGAAATGAACTCCAAAAATAGGACCACAAAAGGGGATCCTTCAAATTGAATAGATGGACCTGATTTGAATCTATTCCATCAATATCTGGGCAAGGACATTGCCTTGTGCTCTGGGTGTGGGGCGCTGTTTCCAAATCCACAGCTCCAAATGCTATCCCATTGCCCGAACTGTGACAATGACCTTAGGGGGTGGGACATACCAGATCTGACCAGTCAAGAGGAGTAGTCAATTGATGCAGGTGCCAGGAACTATTAGAGGGCTAAGCAGTGAGCAAAGTGTAACCATTTACTGACTTTATTGAGGACAACCATCCACGTCACTTTCCAAGTTTCCTCTTCATCTGGAACGTTTAATTTTATGGTGAGAGAATGCATTCTCGCATTTCAAAGCACTATTGTTCCGCAACAGATGTTTATGAAAATCTTCTCTCTTGTAGTTACATTGCAAAACAATTATATCTGCGTATAAAGGAAAAGCCTCGCTGCTAGGGAACTGTCAGTCACAGAGTAGGTTTTGTCTCACTGCATTGAAGACCGAAATGGCTGCACACTTTAAACAGGATAGTCTGCTTAATATCAACGGGCATGTCTGGATGCAACTAGAGCCCTGATGGATCTCTCCCCAGGCAACTGTCAATAGCCTATAGCCATGATGGCTGCACATTGTTGTTGTTGTTTAGTCGTGTCTGACTGTTCGTGATCCCATGGACCAGAGCACACCAGGCACTTCTGTCTTCCACTGCCTCCCGCAGTTTGGTCAAACTCATGCTGGTAGCTTCGAGAACACTGTCCAACCATGTTGACTACGAGGGCCACTCCATTTCTTTTACGGGTTTCTTGCCCACAGTAGTAGATATGACGGTCATCCGAACTGAATTCGCCCATTCCTGTCCATTTTAATTTTAATTCACTGATGCCCAGGATGTCAATATTTATTCTTGCCATCTCATTTTTGACCACATCCAACTTACCCAGGTTCATGTTTCTTACATTCCAGGTTCCTATGCAATATTTTTCTTTACAGCATTGGACTTTCCTTTCACTTCCAGGCATATCCAAACTGAGCGTCCTTTCGGCTTTGGCCCAGCCGCTTCATCAGCTCTGAATCTACTTGTACTTGTTCTCCACTCTTCCTCAGTAGCATGTTGGACGCCTTCCGACCTGAGGGGCTCATCTTCCAGCGTCATAACTTTTATATGCCTGTTGTCTTTGTCCATGGAGTTTTCTTGGCAGGGATACTGCCGGTTCCTGCTCCAGGTGGATCACATTTGGTCAAAACTCTCCACTATGACCTGTTCATCTTGGGTGCCCTGCTCAGCATATTTCATAGCTTCTCTGAGTTATTCAAGCCCCTTCGCCACGGCAAGGCAGTGATCCATGAAAGGGGGCTGCACATTACCTCCAGTATTTGAGGACTTTCACCTCTGAATATCAGCAGATGGAATCACAGGTGAGGTGAGTGCTGCTGTTTGTGGGCTCCACATTGGCATCTAGTTGGCCACTGTGGGAACAGAATGCTGAATAAGTGAGCCTTTGGTCTGATCTTATGTTCACTGCATGATTCATCCAAATATTTATATATTAGCCCACCTATTGCCATGGCAATTTGCTTTCCACAATCCAGAAACATTATGTCTAGCATTTTCCATCCGGAGACTCTGTTTGATGTGAAGGTCACTTGTGACCTTGAGAAAGGAGATACTTTCCAATTCTCAGAAAATAGGATTCCGATTACCAGCCGTACATGCTGCATTTCAGTTGCGTCGCATTAAGAATCTGTTAACCCTACTTCAAGTTATTTCAAAAGAAATTACCTTAAGTGCATTCTCCCCTCTGCTCAGCTGGTCTCGTGGAAGCCGTATATTTCCTTCTCTAGAAAATCGGTATTTTGTCTTGATTTATAAGGCTTCGATGTTATCTCCTCAAAGGTAATTTGATTCCTGTCTAGCCACAAGGTGTAGTCGTTAAGATCACTCTTTTTCATATCTGGCCTCTTAGCACATTTCCACAAACCACCGTTCCTTCCAGCATTGCCACTGCCTCAGCACAATCAGAATGAAAAAGAAAGAAAGAAAGATGTATTAGAAACCATTCCTTTCCCCTGTCATCCGGATTAAGGCACAAAACATATTCTAATGCTCACCGCCAGCAAAGGCACAGAGATTGACTCAGCCTTTAATTAGGGCTGCCTTGCAAAAGGAACCTTGCTAACACTCAGCGTATTTTCACAAAATATGCTGCATGCCCTGACCGCTCAAAGAATGGAACAGTCTCTGGTTATTATTGTAGAATGGAATTGCGGTGAGTAGATGATCACCCCAAAATGACAGCCATAAAACTTCAGCTGGGTGTTTTGACTATTTACTGGACACTCATCATCGTATTATATGTTGCAAACACAGGATTGCCAATACTGTGGTTGCGTTGTGACATTGGCAGGGGAGAACTGGTGGTTATGCCTTATACTGGAAGCCAGACCAATGACTTATCTAGCTCAGAATTGGCTAGACCAGACACCCATAAACTGCTGCCATCTTGATGGTTTGGACCGCAGTTCTCATTAGTCTTGTATGCTTGGGCTGATCAGCGTTGGAATCCAACAACATCTGGAGCAGTGTTTCCCAAACCTGGGTCTCCAGCTGTTTTGGGGCTACAATTCCCATCATCCCTGACCACTACTACTGCTAGCTAGGGATGATGGGAGTTGTAGTCCAAAACAGCTGGAGATCCAACTCCCATTATCCCTATCTAGCAGTACTAGCGGTCAGTGAGGATGGGAATTGTAGTCCAAAAACAGCTGGAGACCCAAGTTTGATCTGGAGGGTACCAGATTGGACAAGGCTAGTCTATAAAGACTGACAATGGATCTCCAGATTTTCAGACATGAATCTTCCTTACACTACTTGGAATTGCCAGGAATTGAAGTTGGGAATTTTTGAATGCAAGGCATGGTCTCTACCTATATAGTCCTTCCTCTAATTTAATGTGGAACATCTCTCCCTTGATTCTCTGTTGCCAATAACCACCAATCCATCACTCCCACTTCCTCTTCATTCAGACCTGTAGCTGATTCTCTCCTAGAATTCAAACAATCCTCCTTCCCATTGTATTATATCTGGGCAAACCCAGGTCACTGTAGTTTCTCTGTTGAAGCCACTTCCGACCTCAGGAGGAGGTGGTGGTGCGGGCTTCACGCCCTCAACACATGCGCAGGGGCTGGCTCTCAGCCTCCGCGCGATTAGGGGAATCCTTGGCTGCATCATCCCCTGGCCAGCCAGTCGGCTGGCCCAGGGTGTGTGGCCTGCTCCATATAAGGCAGGCACAGCCGGGGATCTCCCTGTTTGGCCACACCGACTCTCTAGGTTTCCCACCCGCCCGCCCTCTAAGTTTCTCTTCCGACCTTGCTATGGACCTTGGTTGGTCGCCGTTAAGGGGCCTGGTAGGAATTTTTTCCACTTGGCAAATTGGCACCAGCCATTTGGTTTTTCGCCTACCTTGTAGCAAATCGTCACAACTTCCTCGGTATTGGCGGTTAGGCATTGGTAAGGGAGGGTTAAGTGTATGTGAGTGGGGGGGGAGAGGAAGCGCCATCGCCTCCCCCCCCCCAGCAAAGGGTAGTCCGATAAAGGACTCGGGGGGCGTGGCCCCGTCCGAAGCCTATGGAGGTGAGGGCCCAAGGCACGCCCCCAAGCGGTGACCCCGGGGGAGTGCCTAGTTGATGTGCATCAGCAGGGTTCTCCCTCCTGGTGTTAACCCTTCCCGGTCTTCAAGCTAGCAGGCTGAAGCCGGATAGTTGGTTAGGACCAATGCCTAAGCCAATACCACTCATCACCTGTAACCAATAAAGTTGTGGCCTAATTTTGCCCATTAACTTAAAATAACTGTGTCACGTGTCATTATTCCTACTGGGGCGAGGCAGGAACTCGCCACACAAAGGGCAGCTACTGTGTTCTCTCCATAAGCACCCCAGAGCTGCCTCAAAAATAATTTTTAAAAAGATTATCAATATTGGCCATCCATCAATCAGTCCCCACTGCAATGCTTCTAATATTTATCGTAGATGTTTAGTTTACCAGCAAACAGGGTTTCATCCTCTATCCCAACAACAGTGTTGTTCTGACACTTTTAATATTGGAAATGACAAGAGTTTCTATGTAAAGCTCTCTCGCTTTGCAACTGTACTTTAATTTGTTTAACAAACAGTGTAAATGTTGTTGTTGCTGTCAAGACTAAAGAAACTGTTGACCCAGAAATAAAGAAGAAAAGGGGGGGGGAGAGAAAAGAAAGAAAAGCCATATGCTAAGATGTAAGTTTTATACAAGAGAAATGTGCCATATGGCACTGGATTTGCACCCCTGTCAATGCCGCCTTGAAAGCAACCCATGAAAGACGATCATTCGTATCATCGCTCCTGTCACTCCTGTTGGAATCTGTGACAGCAAAGAAAGAAAAGTGACAATGGCGTGTAAGAAGGTTCTGTAGGGCAAAAGATACCTTATACTACCAAGAGGAACGAACAACTGGATTTAGAAGTCAGTTGCAGGTGGCAATTAAGAGTGCAAATGCTGTTTATTAATTGCCATGCGCTCGTAAGCATGATCTCTTTTCAGAAAAGAGTTGATGACTCATCGCTCACTTCCCTGGGTGTTCAAAGTGTTTAAATACAATGCTGCAGATAATTATCAGCTTCCACCAAATGTGCTTGTTAGTAGCACTGGAATTAATTTAGGTATTAATTATGAATGGTATACCTTTGGGGAAATGCATCAATCTAACTGTAACACACCTGTCTTCAGGCACGTTGATGCTGCATCAAACTCTTTCGCAAAGGTTTGCCTTCCAATAATGCCAGCGCCTTGTAAAAGCAACCGTAATCATTGGGTGTTAACACAACAGTTCCTGCAGCAAACCTCCACATTTATATATTGCCCTATCCCGTACGTTCAAGGCTCCTGGTAATATATTTTCCTCTTGCTTATTTTATGCCTCCCTCTGATAACTCCTTCCTACACATGATAGATCTTTCTTTTCTAAGTGATCTGAAGATAAATTGCGAACTTAATGCCCTGCATCTTATTTGGAATAACTTTTTGAGAAGGACGCCAGTTCTTTGCTGAATTACACTAAGTGCATCAGAAAAGGTAAGAACTTACAGTACTGAATCTGGATCTTGTTAGTATTTGTACTGGTACTGTATTTATTAGAAATGGGATCCTCCTTAATGAGGTTGCGCCCGGGCCCCTGAGACACCCCCCCCGCTGGGTTGTAGGTGGTGGGGTGTGTGCCCTAGGCCTTGTCTGTGGGCCTCACAATCACATTAGGCCGTTTGAGTCAATCTGATGCAGGTGGCATGATTAGGAGGGGGGCTTTAAAAGCGGCAGAGCGACGTAGCTGAGGCACTTGCTTTGCGCTGCTGAACACCCACCCTCCCGTCCCTATTTGTTGGTATTGCTACTTTGGCCTTGCTTCAGATATTGGTTGGTCTCCTGTTTTGAAACAGGGGCTGGGTAGGAATTTTTCCATTTGGCAAATTGGCGCTGGGCACTTGGTTTTCACTTACCCCCTTAGCAATCACAAGTTTGTAAGGTTTGGCGGTTAGGCATTGGCTTAGTGAGGGGTGTGGGAGGGGAGGTGTGGCCATCACCTGCCCCTACATGAATAAGGGTGAAGGAATCTGGGGGTCCTGGATCTCACCCGAAGTCCGCTTGAGGAACTAGGGCCATGCCAGGACCAGAGGAACCCCAGAGTGAGCGGTTGATTTTCATTGATCTTGCTCCCTCGTTTGGTGTTTACCCTTCCAGACTACCTGCCAGAGAGGCATGAGTCAGTTATAGTTGGTTGCCAATGCCTAAGCCAATACTACTCACTTTGCTGTTGTGGCCTAAATTTTGCCCAATAACTTAAACCAAAATTACATGTCAGTGTGAAGTTATTTACTTGGGGGAAGGGCTTGGGGGCCTCGGAGCACAAAATATATTTTGCAAAGAATAAATTGTATTGGGGGGAAAGAAAACCCATGCAATGTAATGTAACAGCTGCAAAATCTTCTGACTCCAATCCAGGTCACAGAAATGCTGAATTTGTTACCTTTAAAATCATTACCTTTAAATGTGAGTATGTGTGTGTGTTAGGTAGTGATAGAAGGGGTGGGAATTAGAGATTGGCTGGTTGTTGCACTGAGTTTGCAGGCTCCAAGAACATGCTTCTCGGAGGAGCTGGTGAGGGCAGACAAGTTATAATTTATGGACTGCTTCAAAGGAGTTTTAGAAGCAAGAAGACCCTCTCTTGGGCTCAAGAGAGTGAATGACATTGCAATGGATTTAGTATATCTGCACAATACTGCTTTTAATAGTTGCCATCCTCTAAGAAAAGAGTCATCTTAAAAGTCTTGTGTGTGGGGTCTACTTCACGACTAGGGCTTCGAGGGTGAAACTGCTACATCAGTCTGTATGACTCAGAAAAAAAAGTTCTGTTTCTGTTTCCCACAATTTCCTGCCTTTGCTTATGCAAGATTAGGGGAGTCTCAAATGTGCCATTCCAAATCTCTCTATCTGGCCCTTGGGAGTCTCCCCAGGCCACACCCCTCCCCAGCCACACCCACTTTTCCCAGGCCACACCCTTCACGAACTATGCTTGACACCTTCCTTAAGTGTTTTTAGCCTGGCTGGAGTGTGTAATTGAACTCTGATAATGCCTCATGCTCATCCGGATGAAGGATAGAGAGGGGTGTCTGAGTGTGTAGAAACTAATTGAATGTACTAAGTTAACATTCACATTCATTTGGCTGCCCATTTTTGCTTCCAGCCTCTGTCTCCACTAGCATGTGCTCCCTTGAAGATATTGTGGGTCTCAGGCTGAAACAGGGTTGCCCACCCATGGCTTAGGCTTTTCATCACTAGGCAGAGTGAAGGTGGATATTGTGGGCAGCATATTTTGCCAAATAATTTTAAAAAATGCATTCTTCAAATGAAGAATGATATAAGAAATAATCATGAATAATAATTTGGGAACTCCAAATGAGTCAACCATCCATGAATTTGGTCCTTCTGGTGTATACCACTTCAAATAAAATGGAGATAATTCCTTTAGGAGTTTAGCATCCTCACAATATCATTATTATGCCTGACTTTAACTTTCTGTATGTGTACAGATTTCTGTTGCGGTTCATTTCAAAGCTTTCATGCTAATGATCTGTCTGATTTATTCCCCAGCTCAAAGTATCTTTGCTTCACAAATGGCATTTTTGAAAAATAAATTCTAATCCCAATTGCTCACTAACTATTCGAGAAGAAAGTTGCTTGTGTTCCTGTTCCGGAAGTCTAATTGAAATAATAAATAGTTTTGTTGTTGTTTCTTTGTTTCTTTTCCTTTTTTTCTTTTTTTTTTAAAAAACCTCTCTCCCTTTACCTCCTAGCCAGGAAATATAAGACAGTAGATGTCCTCTTATAAGAGCTTTATAAGTATCACAAATTGCTGATGAGGAAGAAAAAAATGTGCAATTAAAAACCCCCAAACAAAATTGTGTTTCTCAGTCTATGAAGCTCAGTATATTTCTCTGCTTTCACAATTAAATTAGCAAGCCTTCTCTCACTGACTAAGAGTCTTCTATCTTTAGTAAAAGCTCTGTTCAAACATCCTGATTTATACACAGTAAACGACATCCTGGGTGCTGGGGCTAGAGGAAAAAATTCACTGGCTACAGCCATATCTCCATCCCTATAAACTTCCCTGAGCAGGATGCTAGAACCCTCATTTTCCATTATTGTCATTCTATCAAAATGCATTGAAACATATTGAAATCTGGGTGTATACAATGCAGATTAACAGAACACAATTCTGAATAAAAATGTACAAAGTTTATATGGACTTGAAAGAGTCACCCATCACCACATCAAGATTAAGAAATACCACCCTGCCCCCCTTTGGAGATCAACTGGTCCTCTTCTGTTTTAATGCTAAGACCAGGGTCTGCTCTGGAGGTATTGGAGATCTTGGAGGGCAATGCTTTCTGTCAGATGCCCCACTTGTGGGCTGAAGAGCCACAGTGCCCCTGCCCATCGCCAATTGAGGTTCACTAGATGCAGTTCACACTGTAGAGGGACCACTTGGATTCTTCATCAACTAGCAGGTGAGCTGGTCGATCAATGAATATATGCTCAGTGCCTGCACCAAAGCTTTCCATCTGTAATCAAGTTGTGGCCAATTTTCCTCCAACACACATCTCTGGGTATTTATTTGCTTTCTGCATACCCCACCATGGACTCACCATTCCTGAGCCCACAAAACCTTCTTCCTGAGCCTATTTTACACCGTTCAAGCTAGATGCAAGACCAAGGGAAAGCTCAGTCAAAGGTTTGCTTTAGCTTATTAACCAGCAGCTTTTATGTGCTGCAGCTTGAGATTCGTTGTACATAAACTGCAATGCCGCACTCAAGAGGACATGCACACACAAAGTTGATTGAATGATTGATGGATCCTGGGTCACGTAAGTAGGGCAAGATGAGTCTGGGGATTTGGGGAAGTGTGTAATACTTTATGTTCCTGTCAAGAAACTCCAGAGCTTGAAAGTTGAAAGGCGTGGGCAGAAAGGCAGTGGAACAACAATGGAAAGCCACAGAATGTACTCATCCTCAGTGAGGGAAATTAAGCATTTAATGTTTTGTTTAATGGACTTAGGTGCATTGTTTTGTTTTGTTTTAAGTAAGAGTAAAAAAAAAAACATTCTCACTTTTACTCAGATTTGGAAACCATTATCTCATTACACAACAAGCTCTAAATGAAATTTGTTAAGTTTATTGTACTAGTCATGACAATTTAATAAACTCTATAGAAAGGTACAGGGACACGGGTGGCGCTATGGGTTAAACCACAGAGTCTAAGACTTGCTGATCAGAAGGTCAGCAGTTCGAATCCCCGTGACGGGGTGAGTTCCCATTGCTAGGTCCCTGCTCCTGCCAACCTAGCAGTTCGAAAGCACGTCAAAGTGCAAGTAGATAAATAGGTACCGCTCCAGCGGGAAGGTAAACGGCATTTCCATGTGCTGCTCTGGTTCTCCAGAAGTGGCTTAGTCATGCTTGCCACATGACCCAGAAGCTGTACACCGGCTCCCTTGGCCAATAAAGCGAGATGAACACCGCAACCCCAGAGTCGGTCGCGACTGGACCTAATAGTCAGGGGTCCCTTTACCTTTTATAGAAAAGTACTCATCCATTCCTCTATTTATTCTTTTCATCTTTATCATTCAGAATTTGTAAACCATTTAATGGTAAAAGCCTCTACGTTGCTGACATCAAATATGAAATATGTATTAAAACTATCAATAGGAAGAAGAAAAACTGCCTTACTGCCAAAGAATCAGAGACCCAGGGCAAATCATGGAGTTTACTAACTCCATGACTGAATGAGAATTGAAACACAGTTTTGTCCCATCCTAGCACTTAAGTTGCTATTTAGTAGAGTTGTAAGGAAAAGGGCAATCTGACCCTAGGGAAACTAGGCAGAATGACAGAACAACTCCTTCAACATCTCCTTCTCCTTCTCCTTCTCTCTCCCTTTTCTTTGTTTGCTTTTTGGAGAGGAAACTCTCTTTAAAGCTCTCTCTGTTCTGATTTCTTTTAAAGTCATGCACCAGCACTATGATTTGGGTTAGAAATCAAACAGGCAGCCAGTGAAGTTATTTCAAAATGGAGGAAATGGGCTGCGCAAGTCAAAATGTTGGCAACTGCATTCTGGTCTTATTTAAACACTGGGGATAGTGGTCCATCGACCTGAACTTAGCCACCCCCACCTTCTTACCAGCCTGGATGGTGGCTCTGCCTCTCACCTTGCTCATCCTTATTCTCTGTGTCACATTCATAGAAAACGTGTTCTCCCTAGCAGAGAGCGCGTGTTGCGGTGGGGGATACAAGCCACCCCATTGTTGCTGGGCGGATTTGTGGAGCGACCCAGGCAGTGAATTGGTTAATCGGGTCGCTGGGGAGAACTGCTTGTTGCCAATTTTGAAGGAGGGGTCAGAGGTTTAAAATACTTGTCGCCCAACTTTGAGCATTCTCTTGGCTGCTTGCACCGGATCACCTGCCCACCCTCCCTGTATTGGGGGGGTTGTTCGCTTGACCTTGCTATGCCTGTCATGGGGTCATCTGCTTTGAGGCAGGGGGCTGGTAGGAATTTGTCCATTTGGCAGATTGGCTGGTGCCATTTGGTTTTGGCCTACTGCATAGCAAATCGTCACAACTTGTAAGGTTGGCGGTTAGGCATTGGTTTAAATTGGTTGGTGGAGGGGTAAGTGCCTACCCCTCCAATACTGGTGCTGCAAGGGAATTCCGTTAAAGGAATCCGGGGGCTTGCCATTCTTTTCGTCCTTGTCCCTGGCATCGGACTTGGGCCGTGCAAGCCACCAGGAGCATGAGGGTGAGAAGTGAGGGACTGAGGCCCAGCTTCATTTTCTCCCCAAAATTTGTTCCCCTGACTGGCTTCCGCTGGAATCCGGAAGTCAGTCCTGTCCCCTGGGCAAAGACAGATAGTCAGAACCAATGCCTAAGCAACCACTCACTTGGATGTATTTAAAAAAAGTTGTGGCCAAAATAGTGCCAAAAACCCAAACCAAAATTGATGTGTGATGTGTGAGTTATTGGGGGGTGGCTTGGGGACCTCGACATGCAACTCAGTGGAGAGATGATTATGGGGATAAAACCAAGGTTAGATGGCACTGCATGAAATGGGTTCTTTCTGAGCTTGTTGCTGGTTTCTGGCGCCTCCTACAATTGAGCTCCCTGCCTTCTGCCAATGGACAGCAGCAGCAGCCAGTGTGGTGTAGTGGTTAAGAGCGGTAGTCACGTAATCTGGGGAACCGGGTTCGATTCTCCGCTCCTCCACATGCAGCTGCTGGGTGACCTTGGGCCAGTCACACTTCTTTAATAATAATAATAATAATAAATTTTATTTATATCCCGCCCTCCCCAGCCGAAGCCGGGCTCAGGGCGGCTAACAACAATAAAACAGTACAAAAATACAGTACAAACAACACTCTAAAATCATTCATTATAAAATTGATTCAAATCAAGCCACTGGCAATCATTGTGCCAGAGCTCCACGAAGATTGCCGAGGGAGGGAGTTAGGCTGTGCCCTGGCCAAAGGCCTGGTGGAACAGCTCTGTCTTGCAGGCCCTGCGGAAAGATGTCAAGTCCCGCAGGGCCCTAGTCTCTAGTGACAGAGCGTTCCACCAGATCGGAGCCACAGCCGAAAAAGCCCTGGCTCTAGTTGAGGCCAGCCTAACTTCTCTATGGCCTGGGACCTTCAAGATGTTTTTATTTGAAGACCGTAAGTTTCTCTGTGGGGCATACCAGGAGAGGCGGTCCCGTAGGTACGAGGGTCCTAGGCCGTGTAGGGCTTTAAAGGTTAAAACCAGCACCTTAAACCTGATCCTGTACTCCACCGGGAGCCAGTGCAGCTGGTATAGCACCGGGTGAATGTGGTCTCGCAGCGAAGACCCCGTAAGGAGTCTCGCTGCAGCATTCTGCACCCGCTGGAGTTTCTGGGTCAGTCTCAAGGGCAGCCCCACGTAGAGCGAGTTACAATAATCCAGTCTGGAGGTGACCGTCGCGTGGATCACAGTGGCTAGGTCAGGGCGAGAGAGGTAAGGAGCCAACTGCTTAGCTTGGCGGAGATGGAAAAATGCCGCCTTTGTTATAGCTGCAATCTGCGCCTCCATGGAAAGGGAGGTGTCGAAGATTACACCCAAACTCTTAACGGACGGTGCTGGCACTAATTGCACCCCCGCAAGAGATGGGAGTTGCCCTCCCAATCCCATATCGTCCCGTCCCAGCCACAGGACCTCTGTCTTCGAAGGATTTAGCTTCAACCGGCTCCCACGTAACCATCCAGCCACAGCTTCCAAACATCTGGTCAGTGTGTCTGGGGCCGAGTCAGGATGGCCATCCATCAACAGATAGAGTTGGGTGTCATCAGCATACTGATGGCAACCCAGCCCAAAACTCCGGACAAGCTGGGCGAGGGGGCGCATAAAGATGTTGAAAAGCATCGGGGAGAGTATCGCACCCTGAGGTACTCCACACACCAAGGAGTGGCGCGATGACAATTCCCCCCCAAGCGCCACCCTCTGTCCCCGACCAGAGAGAAACGAGCGCAGCCATTGAAGGACTGTGCCCTGGATCCCCACGTCGGCAAGGCGGTGGTCCAGGAGTTCGTGATCGACCATGTCGAAAGCTGCTGACAGATCTAGAAGAATCAGCAGCCCCGACCCGCCTCGATCCAGCTGTCTACGAAGATCATCTGTTAGGGCAACCAGAGCCGTCTCGGTCCCATGACCCGCGCGGAAGCCGGACTGGAATGGATCCAGAGCCGATGTTTCATCCAGAAACCTACCAAGCTGTTCAGCAACCGCTCTCTCAATCACCTTACCCAGGAACGGAAGATTCGAAACCGGGCGGTAATTGGATAGATCTAAAGGATCTAATGATGTTTTCTTTAAGAGCGGGCGCACCACTGCCTCCTTCAGTTCCACAGGGAATGTCCCCGTGCCAAGGGACAAATTGATGATATCCCCCAGGAGGGCCCGCACCTCGTCTGGACACGCTCTAATCAGCCAAGACGGGCATGGGTCGAGAGGACAGGTGGTGGGCTTTCCAGCTCGGAGGAGTCTGTCCACATCGGCTGGGGATATCCGGTCGAAGTGGTCCAGTACTGGACCCGAGGACAGTCGAGGGGCCTCCAGTTCCTTTATTGTATCCAAATTGGCAGGGAGGTCATGGCGGAGCAACAAGACCTTCTCCGCAAAAAAGCTCGCAAATGCCTCACAGCTATGTGCCAAATTGTTATTTAAATTTGGTTGTCCCTCAAGGGACGTTAAAGACCTGATTATACTAAATAATTGCGCCGGGCGAGAGCTAGCGGATGCAATGGAGGCCGAGAAGTAAGACTTCTTAGCAGCCTTCACCGCCATCTCATAGGTTTTCATAAAAGCCCTATAAGATGTTCTTGAGGCTCCGTCACGGGCACCCCGCCATACTCGCTCTAGCCGTCTGAGGTCCCGCTTCATTTTCCGGAGCTCCTCGGTAAACCAGGGAGCCCGGTTTCTGTGGGGTCGCAGAGGGCGCTTAGGTGCGATCTCATCGATGGCTGCCAGGAGCTGGATATTCCAGCCCTCAACAAGCTCAGTCAATGAGTCGCCAGGGGGAGCAAGGTCCCGCAAGGCTTGACGGAATCTATCAGGGTCCATCAGCCTCTGCGGGCGAGCCCAAATCGGCTCGCCACCTAAGCAGGGAGGGGGTGGAAAGTCAATCCTGGCTTTCAGAGCGTAGTGATCAGACCATGGCACTTTCATCGAAGGAGACATGATCACATCTATACCTACGCCAAAGATCAAATCCAGCGTGTGGCCTGCTTGATGTGTGGGGCCCGAAACAAACTGGGAGAACCCTAGTGTCGCCATGGAAGACACCAGGTCCAGAGCCTGTGAGGAGGGAGTGGCATCAGCATGGATGTTGAAGTCCCCCAATACCAATAGGTTAGGGAACTCCAAGGCCCAGCCAGCCACCGCCTCCAATAGGCCTGACAGGGTGGCTGCTGGTGCGCTAGGTGGCCGGTACACCAGCCAAACAGCCAAGCTCTCCTCGGAGCCCCACACTAGGCCAACACATTCAATGCCGGGGATCGATGGCGATGGTAGAGCCCTGAAAGGACAATCTTCCCGGATTAATAATGCCACCCCTCCCCCCCGGCCCACAGTCCGCGACTGGTGGAGGACGGAGAAACCCGGGGGCGCCATCTCTCGTAAGGTAACTGTTGCCCCTTCGCGCACCCAGGTCTCCGTCACACAAGCCAGGTCGACCCCCTGCGAGGTAAAGAAATCTCGCAGGGTGGCGGTTTTGTTGCCTATAGACCTGGCATTGCACAGCACCAGTGACGGAGGTGAGTAATCCTTGCTCACCCTACCCTCGTGTCTCGGGATGGGGCGCAGATTGGAAGGGGTACGAGCATATCCATATCTCGATCCCCTTCGCCTATTACATCTGCCCCCACCGCCATACCTCCCTCGCCCCTCCACGGTAGGAATCCCAAGCCTCATAGTGGCCTCCATGGATGGCAATTAATGTTATTCTTTCGCAGCCTAAAACAATAAAAACAAAAACAACCCAGAAAAACAATAAGACAATACAAACAAAAACTACAAAAGTTACAATTTCATCAAAATCTAACAAATTCCCAAGCCCACCCACACATCCATCCCACCCCATATATAAAAAATCTAAAGGGAAAGGGAAATTTTAAAACATATTAAAACATGTTAAAAAGAACTCTGCACCCCTTCGGGTCCTCCTGGGCAGTAGCAGCATCAGTGGCATCAACCGTCCTTGTGAGGCCCCACCCTGGGCCAGATAGTAAGTGGCAGGAGCAGTCCTTGTGAGGCTTCAGGCCCCGCCCCGGGCCAGATGGTGAGTGGCAGGAAGGAGCAGGGCCCTCAGACACCCACTCAGGAGAGTCCTCCTGGGCAGCAGAGCACAGCAGTCCTTGTGAGGCTTCAGGCCCCGCCCTGGGCCAGATGGTGAGTGGCAGGAAGGAGCAGGGCCCTCAGACACCCACTCAGGAGAGTCCTCCTGGGCAGCAGAGCACAGCAGTCCCTGTGAGGCTTCAGGCCCCGCCCCGGGCCAGATGGTGAGTGGCAGGGAGGAGCAGGGCCCTCAGACACTCACTCAGGAGTGAAGTCTCTCAGCCCCACTCACCTCACAGAGTGTTTGTTGTGGGGGAGGAAGGGAAAGGAGAATGTTAGCCGCTTTGAGACTTCTGAAGGGGAGTGAAAGGCGGGATATCAAATCCAAACTCTTCATAGGAAACATGAGTTCAAATTGCCACACAGCCATGAAGTTCGCTGGGTGACCATAGCCTATCTCACAAAGCACCCTTATTGGGATACTACTACAAATGATTCCAGAAATATGAGCATGCATAATTTTGGGATGGTAATTTCACATGTGCAGAGTTGGGGAAGAAACATGACAATGCAGCAATCATCAGTTCTGAGCCTTCAGAAAATTCTGTTATTGTTAGCCAGAGTAGACATTTTCTCAAGTGGCAATAGTGAAGCACATTGTTTAACCAATGGTTTCTTTCAATAATTTGTTTAAAGAGTATTTTGAGAAATGTATATTTCAATTCAATTGCCCTATACATAATATTTTTATCTTCCTAAACAAACAAACAAACAATTTTATATTGCAGTACTCTTGCTTTGATTTACAAACATAGACACTCTCCCCATGTTCTTTTGGAAAAATCAGTTTCAGAAATAAGAGCACATATAGAGTAATGCAATTTGAGAAGGACCTACAACTGCTTGAGCCATTTAACTGGCTATGGAGAAATGAGATATGGTAATTCAAGGGCCATTTAAATGATGCCCCAAGCCTTGCATTTTACTGGTTATACTGAGATGCCAGAAAGAGCATGCCACCTCAGTATTCCCATAACCTCTCTTGTGAGCCTGATGCTCTGGTTTACACGTCCTAATCAATCAGGCTGATTTTAATTAATCCTAATTGTCCTATTAGGCTTCCTAGCTAACAATACTACAGGAGAGAGGAATCCCCAAGCAGCCTAATTGACTTAATCAGCTGCTTAATCAGCTTCCTCAGGTCTTGAAACTGTGCTTGCCTATAGTTCATTTTAATAAGTCTAAAGAGGTGGAGTTTCATGTCAACAGCTTCCTCACTTGGGGAAATCTGCTCTCTCTCTCTCTCTCTCTCTCTCTCTCTCTCTCCAACATCTACCTCACCCTACCCTCCAAAGCCATGGAGCGTTCATAAGATGATAAAAAATGCCAGGATAATCCATAAAAATGAAAGTAGTTTCATTTGAAGACTCCTCTCTGACTTTTTGGAAGGGGAACTACTACCAGCACCACAGCCATTGACTACAATCTGATAAGACAGAAGTGCCCCATCTGGATGTCCTAACAGTAATGATAATTGTGCAACATTGCATGTCTTAGTTGTGAACACAGCACAGGGTCACACTTGAAGAGCCACACATATTAAGATGCTAGGATACTTAGGTGCACCTTGCATCCCTTTCCCCTCCAGATGCAATAGTTGCTGATCATGCTGAACGGTTTCACTTCTTTTTTATTTTGTATTTTTCTAATTTGCTTAATTTTAAATTGGAAAAGAAAAGATGGAAAGAAATGACAATAGTCCCAAGTGGCACAAAGGAACCATCACATCATTATGGATATGTTATGGAGTACTTGCTCTGAATTACATGCATTTCAAAAAATAACAATGTGACAGATATTTAAAAGATGTCTTAACCTCTTATTACAAGTGATGACCATTTTGCAGGGTGGGTGGGCGCATGCTTTGGCAGAGCGCACCTAAGTGCTCCCATTCCGCCCTCTTCCGGGTCCAAAAGAACCCACAAGTCAGTGATCGCACATCAATTGGACATGCCTAAAACAGTTGCCGCCTGTATACCTAACAAATCATTGCAATCTGTAAGAAGGGGCATCCGGCAAATACCATCCTATCCAGAGGCCGACCCCATGTGATATAAGAAGTGGGCTTTTAGTGTGGCAGCACCTGCCATTTGGAACTCCTTCCTGTTACATATCAGGCGAGTGCCATCTATTTTGTCTTTTCAGCACCTATTGGAGATACTATGTTTTCAAAATGCCTTTTAAATGGAAAGCCTTACCCCGGTTTATTAGTCTATTGGATCTTTAAAAAATGAAATACGTGGAATTGTTTTGAATTGTTGGTATATATGAGGGTTTTTTGGGTTTTTGTTCTGTTTTGTTTGGAAGTGTTTTGAATTGTTTTTATTGCTGATGACCATAGGGAAATCCCTTTGAGATATTTTATGGGGAGTGATTCATATAGGGAGTCAAATAAATCAGACTAATGTTAGAATGCTCTTACACTTACAGTATTAAGAAGAATAGTTTGACATTAAGGTCATATTCAGGCCATACATTTAAAGCTCATGGCTTCCCCACCCCACTTCTGCAAAAAACAAAAAAACTAGAAAAGGCTAAGGAGTAAATCCTACATAAATCTAGCAGTTGGATGGTGCTTTGAGCACCTCCTTCCAGCAACTCCTGCAGCCAAGCTGGCACCAAACATATTGCTCTGCTTTCC
>JAXCMG010000104.1:692692-715940 GCA_034642415.1 Podarcis siculus
ATTATTATTATTATTATTATTATTATTATTATTATTATTATTAAAGTCTGGGTCTATGAAGCTTACAGCTGAGGAGGAGGCTTGGATTGGTAGCCTTTAACCCTAAGCAAAGGAAATCTCACACTTACCAAAAGCAGAAGGAGAAGTGAAATGGAGAAAAGGAATTCAGAGTGGGCGAAATGATACTGAGAAAAGTGAATTGTGTGAGAAGGCAAGATGCTTCTGGTATGTATGTGCCACCTAGTTTTATTATGGAAATACAATGAAACATTGTGCATATTTATGGTAAATCAGTTCTCGGAAGGGATTCTAGCCCTGCTTAATGATAGTAACCACACGGTTGCATTCTAAGCGTTCAAGGTAAAAAAGAAAGAAAGGAGGAGATGTCATTTCAAGTGCCTATTTATTACACATTCATTGTTTGCAGTAAATAGCATCTGTGGTTATTATATCAATCTTATCATAAACGCCGGTAATTTGTAGGCAGGCAGAATAGCTCAAACTGTGTTTCGGCAGCTGCGGTGGGGAAGAAAGGGGACGAAACACCATCTCAGTGCATTAAAATTGCATCAAGTCTCTCTTCCATTCATGTTTTACACTTTTCCCCCATTCATTTCTTCGTGGGTTTCTTGTTGTTTTTACTGCTGTTGTTCACACGGACGACGTGGAGAAATGATTCATTACATGAGAGAATGCGGCCATCTGTTTACTTGAAGCAGGAGCACAGTGCACAGGTTTTGGATAAGTTCCAGAACCGGACTCAACATAAAAAAGAATGAGATAGTCTCTTGGTGTAGGCAGTTGTTCGCTGTAAACATAGTTTTAAGTGTTCTAATTATTACTGTCAGTTAATTTTCTTTCCTGTCCGTGGATTGTCTCGGGCACTGGCATCTAGGCTTTGCTGCATCCCACATGAAATCTGGACTTAGTCATGGCATATGTTCAGGGGCCTCTTCCTTCATGAAGCAGAAACTGAGGAGACGAGGGCTGGTCTAGCTAAGACTGTGTTAGCCCCTCGATTCCAGAATTGCTCCCTTCACTCCCTCGCCAACCCATATATTGTGGAGCTCTTATTTCCCCCTGCTTCAGAGTTTATTACTGGAAGGACTATCTCTCCTGGTTTCAGAATGGTAAACGCTCAGAACTTTAGTCAGAAATGTCATACTGATTCATAATATAAACAGTGGTTTTCATTGCCGGGTAATAAATATGAGCTATAAAAACCTAAATGAGAGTAACAGCGCCATAAATTATCAGTATGTTATGTTATAAATGTGGAATAGTCTTTGAAGGGTTTTTTTATTGCTGAGACACAGCGTATACACTAAAAAAAAGGGCCTTTTGTTAACAGTACTATAAAATAGCAGCGGAAAGGAATGTAAGCCCAAAGAAAACTTTCTAGACAGAAATAAGCATGACCCCCTTTCTCACAGCCTTATTGTATCGTGCTTATGGGGTAGAGAGAGTGTTGAGGCAAATTTTTATGTTAAAAATTCTGAAAATGTTCTTTTGCAGGTGGGACTTTGAAAGAGGAAAAGTGTGTGTGAGTGTGTGTGTGTGTGTGTGCGTTATCTGAATATTCTCCAACATCTGTGAGGTGGCTTCCATTTTTCCTCTACAGTGCCGTGGGGAAAAGTGATGTTTGCTGTTGCTACTATTAGTTTGCAGAAAAACCACCCCCACTGAGGAAAAAATACTTAAAAGTATTGATGCCACCACTGCTGATTATTATGAGCGTCTCACAACAAACTGTTGGAGAGTTTCACCTCCTTCCCTTGAAGAATATTTGGGGGAAAAAAACCAATTTCACTGACTATGAATAGAATTGAAATTCTCATCCCTTTCATCCCCCCCCAAAAGAAGTATTCCCCCCCCCCCTTTGATAAAATAGGGACAGCTTTCTACTACTTTCTTGGAGTGGACAGAAATCTCTTTGAAATGCTCAGGAAAAGGGTTGATTATAAGTTTTCCAGATAATTAACATTCAAATAAAATATAAGGGGCTTTCCTCACTGAGAAAACTATTGTAACTGGAAAGAACAGGTCTTGGGTTTATTCTGATGCTTATTGTGAGTCTATCTAAGAAGGCAAATTTGAGCTATTCTTTCTCTTGGTACTGAAACTACCCATGTGATATTGCAATGTGCTTTTCAAATTAGTTTGGTGCTGTTTGACTAGCTCAAGCAAAAGTTGGATGTATGGAATTAATTTCATGGATCTTTGGACTTAGGCATTAAAATAGCATTAGCTGCCATAAGCTTCACTAGCAGGAAAATACTACTGTTATTATTATTATTATTATTATTATTATTATTATTATTATTATTAAAAAGTATTAGCATTTTATTTGTCTTGCCATTTTATCACTTTTTAAGTTCTTTTACAGGTTTAACAACAGAGAACTGTTGGTAAACCTTCTGAAATATAGTTTTGATGATGTTTCAAACTTCTTGGACATAAGTGAGGTTGGGTTAGAGTATGGCTTTGCCACCTTTCTTATGGGTTAATTATTTGGCATGGCATGTGCTTGTTCCTCGTTTCTTCCCCTCCTCCTATTTTAAATTAAATTTGCAATAGCTTTCTATTAATCCAAAATATACAAAGTCAGTTACAAATCATTTTGCTGCATATAAGGAAAATAAAACAGAATATAAAAGTTACAGATCTCAAGAGGATATGGTAATAATAACAAGTTTCACCAGTACAAGAAAGCAGGATAGTCAGGTTAAAGCATTTAAGTAATTCTGATTGCTAACACCCTCTTGATCTCTGTCCCTGTGATCTAGAAATGCATCAGTCCATGGCCCAAAATGACAGTGCAGTTTCTCTTCTCTGGGTCCAGGTGGCATCTGAGCCAAGGCTCCTAGAAAATACTGCTGTTGATGCCCTGTTGAAAAGCTCTCTGTAGCTATGATTTTTATTTATTTGGTGATGATGAATCAGAGGAATGTGGGAAGTTGCCTTATACTGAGACAATGCATTGTCCCATTGTGTTCAGTGTTGTTCTGGAAGGTTTATCACCTGATCAGATTAGATCAAGAGACAAAGCTGTTGTGGGGTTGCCATGGTACATTCTGCAACTTGGCAACCAACTCATGGGTCACATTTTAACTTTGGTCTACGCACTGACTCATAGCTTATAGACTAGGCACATGAGATGATCTTATAGTATCACAGAGTTGGAAGGTATTTTTTGGCACTTCCTGCAACTTGGCGGGCTGCATTGAACCCATGGATCATGGGTTAACCTTGGGCTACATACTGACTCATAGCTTGTAGACTAGGCATAGTGGATGATGATCTTATAGAATCATAGAGTTGGAAGGGAACCTGATGATCATCTAATCCAGGCATAGGCAAACTTGACCCTCCAGAGGTTTTGGGACTACAACTCCCATCATCCCTAGCTAACAGGATCAGTGGTCAGGGATGATGGGAGTTGTAGTCCCAAAATATCTGGAGGAACAATTTTGGCTATGCCTGATCTAATCCAACCTCCTGAAATGCAGGAATATGCAGCTGTCAATAATAATAATAATAATAATAATAATAATAATAAATCATTATTTATAACCTGCCCATCTGGCTAGGCTTCCCAGCCACTCTGGGTGGCTTCCAACAAAATATTAAAATGCAGTAATGCATCAGACATTAAAAGATTCCATAACAGGGCTGCCTTCACATGTCTTCTAAAAGGCTGGTAGTTGTTGTTCTCTTTGACATCTGGTGGGAGGGTGTTCCACAGGGTGGGTGTCACTACCGAGAAGGCCCTCTGCCTGGTTCCCTGTAACTTGGCTTCTTGCAGTAAGGGAACCGCCAGCAGGCCCTCAGAGCTGGACCTTAGTGTCCGGGTAGAATGATGAGGGTGGAGATGCTCCTTCAGATATACTGGACCGAGGCCGTTTAGGGCTTTAAAGGTCAGCACCAACACTTTGAATTGTACTCGGAAATGTACTGGGAGCCAATGTAGGTATTTCAAGACCTGTGTTATGTGGTCTCGGCAGCCGCTCCCAGTCACCAGTCTAGGTGCCGCATTCTGGATTAGTTGTAGTTTCCGGGTCACCTTCAAAGTTAGCCCCACATAGAACACATTGTAGTAGTCCAAGCTAGAGATAACCAGGGCATGCACCACTCTGGCAAGACAGTCCACAGGCAGGCAGAGTCTCAGCCTGCGTACCAGGTGGAGCTGGTAGACAGCTGCCCTGGACACAGAATTGACCTGCGCCTCCATGGACAGCTGCGAGCCCAAAATGACTCCCAGGCTGCGTACCTGGTCCTTCAGGGGCACAGTTACCCAGTTCAGGAACAGGAGGACCGCCTCCTGTCCCTCCAAAACAGTACTTCTGTCTTGTCCTTACGAGGATTGAACCTGAAACCTTGGTGTTATGTAACCAACTGAGCTCTTTTGTGCCAACTGCTGTTGATGGTCTCCAGAAGAGATGAAAAGGAATGCACCTGGAACACAAAGAATGTGAGCCATATCACATTCTCCAAAGGGAAGCTGACATCTCCCTGCAGGACATCTAGAAACCCAAGGCAGAATGTTGAGAAGTTACCTGAGCGTGAATGATAACTAATTTGTAGCTGAGGGGGGAAAGAACCTTGGCTAACATTTACAAGGCAGCTGCTTGGCACTTCTGGAATATCTCTGAAGCCATTTAAAGGTATGATAAGGCAGCCTTAGCCAATGCTGTGCTTGGCAGGGCAGTACTGGAAGCAATCTGTATTACTCCTCTCCTTTTCTCTATTTGGCACAGTTTTGATTTTATATGCATTCCCCCCCCCCTCATTTCCACACTTTGTTAAACAAAGTCATACTTGGATGGGCATTTTGGTTTTGATTTACATGTCAAATGGTGCTGATTCCGAGAGCCGGCAATTATAATTTAAACACAGGCAAACAATAACAGACGTCTAAATGTGTCACCTTTGAATGGCTTCTGAAAGATGCTTAGCACCCATTCAAACACTCAGAAACCAGCAAAAGCCCCCTAGAGTCAGTTTAATAATTTCAGAAGGTAAGAAGAGGGTCAAATATTATGTCTGCTCTCTCACATGGAAAGTTATCACATCAAAAGAGTGTTTGGGGTCAGTGAGTATTGAAACCTGCAGTTTGAAGTGGAACAGACCTAGGAAGACTGTAATGTGTGTGAATGAATCTGAGGTTCTTCTGAGGAGAAGAAGAAGAAGAGTTTGGATTTGATATCCCCCTTTATCACTACCCGAAGGAGTCTCAAAGCAGCTAACATTCTCCTTTCCCTTCCTCCCCCACAACAAACACTCTGTGAGGTGAGTGAGGCTGAGAGACTTCAGAGAAGTGTGACTAGCCCAAGGTCACCCAGCAGCTGCATGTGGAGGAGCAGGGATGCGAACCCAGTTCACCAGATTACGAGTCCACCGCTCTTAACCACTACACCACATTGGCTCTCTGGAAGAGAGTCTTGTGGATGGCTGGGACAACCATGAATGTAGACATCCATGACACCCCTTAAGGCCACCAAACACTGCCCCAAAACTAATTTATGAACTGCCATCACTGGGCGTTGCTGGTTGCAGTTCAGTATCCTCTATCAAAACAAAAACAAACAGTGGACCCCAAGATGTGTGGTCAAAGCCATCCACTTGAATTTAATAAAGAACTCTCCAGTTATTCGGTTACAAACCATGCAGAAAAAAGTCTTTAAAAGTGAATTCCACTAAGGAAATCAGAAACTTATAGACATTTGAAACATGAGGAAAGGACAAAATAATCCTAAGGCATTGCTGAGGTTGGTTTTTGCCTGGCTTCTTGATTTGAGAAAGGACACACCCATTTTTTTGAATACCAGAGAAAACAAAATTTAAATTCCTAAGTGATCTTTTAAAAAGTCCTAATGGCTCTGAGCAGTGGCATAGCATAGGTTGCCAGTGACTGGGTTGGGGACTCATGTGTGCCAGGTGAGGAGGGGCTTCTAGCTCAGCTCTCACCGCCGACACCACTGGAGGGAGGCTATCCCCAGTGGAGAAGAGCAGGACTGTGCTAAGCCGCCTGGCCGTCTACAGAGGGAGGAACCTGGCTGGCTGACACAGCCCTTGGCAGGCGGAGAGGAGCACTGGGCCAGGTCATGCTGGAGTTGCCTGCATGGGGGTGCCTGGTTCATGGCCTCCCAAAATTGTGCTCCCAGGGCAATGGAACCCTGGCACCCACATGCTATGCTCCTGGCTCTGAGCTCTCTCACGAAGTAGTATGATATACGGTGGAGGAGAAACCCTCTTCGGCACTCAGGGTGGCACAGCCCATATGGACTGCACATGTGCGGCATCGCATATGGTCGTCGTGCGAGAGGCAGCCCATATGGACAGCTCGCAAGAGCGGCAGCCCGTACAGACTGTGGGCACCCTCAGCCGCTCTACAGCTGGGGGGAGGCAGGGGCCATCTTGTCACCCCTCCCAGAGTGGCACCCGGGGCAACCCGCTCCCTACGCCCCCCTTCCTACACCACTGGCGATATAATGTCCTTTTTAAAGATAGGAAACTAAGCCAACAGAACTTACTCTTTCACTCATTATCCAATCAAATGCAAATAATGTTTTACTCAATCCATGTGAGCACTGGAAAGCAGGGTCAATGGGTTGCCCTCCAGTCTGAGAACAGGCAAACTGATGTCACCAGCTTCTTTGTTACTACAGCCTGCATATGTGACTCAGGGCATTTCGTACCTGAAGCACGTAGGGAGTGTGAATCTATTCCCCCCTGTTTTCAGGAGATCTTATACATGATTAAGTGGAAGGTGTAAGACTCCAAATTAAACAGGAGGAAATTCCATGAATTTGGTTGTGTACAATTTGGCCCAACAGAAAGCTTCTGGTCACAAGGGGAGAGATGTGAGGTTTTCATGACCTTTAGAGAAATGGGATTTTCACAGATGGTTCCAAACCTAGTAATTAGCTATGGTGAGTTCTCATCTGCAGACCCCCTACCCTTCAGGAAATTAGGCAAGGAACATACCACAAAGACAACTCTGTCTACTGCACCTTGTAATGTGGACTTGAAACACTGCGAAGAAGTTTGTTTCAATTCCCCAGCTCTTTTAAAACTATATTCTTGAATCAGGCACAGTAAATGATGAAAAGTTGCATCACTTCGCAGAACTTGCATAATGAACTGCTGAGTTGCATATAATGGGAGGCCGATAGCTGCTTTCTGAACCTGCCGAAGAGTTCAAATATAGTCTAGGGTAAGCTGACAAAGGCATAGATGATAACTGCAAGATCTGAAGCTGTGCAAAACTGCTGCCCCCTTCTCACAAGAAAGGGATGATGAACCGTGTTTGCATGTCTGGAGGCTTTCAAAACTATCACACAAAAGCTGCTGCTTCCGCCTTTTCCTGAGATCCATGACAGAATATTATCTGCATCCTTCGCTGCGTGTAGGTAGTCAGATGGCAGAATTTATGAGGGGAATGCTTCATTCTGGAGACATCTCTGTTTTTTTCCTGAGGACATTTGGGTCATTATTAATAAAGATCTATTAGACACATTGATTGCCACTGTCTGCTTTTGGCAGCTAGTTAGATGGTCCTCCTTTCCCTCATAAATAGTGTTGCTTCGGGCCTCTGGTATGAATAAGCAACGGGCACATTATTTAGGAGTTGGCTTTGTTAAGCTGTGTCATATCTTATTAAAAGCAAGTCCCAACAAATGAATGCTGATGCCTCGGCACTGCCAATGACTCAATGGCTAGTGCCAATCACCGTCAAAGCAACCTATGGGTCCTCAGCACATCTTTCCTCATCAGAGAACAGCTTGATTGCTAGTCTTATGAGAGCCACTTACTTTCCCTCCCCCTTTCCACTCCAGCTACAATACGAAACCCCATAGGTATCCGCTACACCACAAATGAATGATGGATTAATTCCCCTGCAGTAGAAATATCTTACAACAAAAAAAAGGATTCCCCAGGCTTATATTGAACTTTCAGGCTACCAGTCTTGCTTTGTAGGGATTCACTGGAAAGTCTTCACCATGGCATGATAAGGTACGGTGTGCTGAGGGAAAGCCTAATTAGATTTGACATTTTAATTGGAGAATGATAAATGTCCTTCACCAAACTTTCTTGAAACTGTTCACAGGTGACTGATTATGGAGTAGCATTAATCCACTGTAGCCTCTAGGTATCCTGTGGAAATCTTAGCTACAAGTTAGAGAACATAAAACTTTTTTCATCTACTTTTTGCATCAGTATGGAAGGCACAATTTTGTCCGCACTATCATTGCTACTTAACATGATGATTAAAGTAGATTTGTTCTCCACCATACAAGGTCTTGTTATATCTTCCTTATCTTATAAGACCCACAGAGAAATCCTGTGCACAGGGTGTAGCAATTTGTTCTCCCAGCCACCTAATGCATTGCCAAGTGCAAAGGAGATTTGAACTATGATTCTCACATCAAAAGCGAACACTTTGCTTATCCTAATGCATTACACTGAAGTCTGTACCACAGGGTGATTTTTCATACTTCATCAGACTTGGAACTGAAAGGAACACATAGTGGCTAAAAGTCTATGGGGCACAGGGAGCTTGTAAAGTGGTACCTTGGTTCTCAACATGGGAGCCGCCTTCTGCTACTGTGACAAGGCAGGACCAGGAGAGGAATGAAGCAAAGGCAGACACGCCGGCGTAGTCTTAGATTGCTTGGGAAAGACCTGGGAAAGGAGAGACTTAGGCAGCTGTGGGTTTGGGGTGGGGAGTTGGTGGGTCAGGACCACTCAGGTACACCAGCAGGAAATCTGCCACCAATCTGGGACTCTCACTGGTACATCCACATGGCCCCAGCCTCATTGCAGCCCTGCCTCAACCCCCTGCCCCATGTAAGCAGTGTTGTTGTTGTTTAGTCATTTAGTCGTGTCCGACTCTTCATGACCCCATGGACCAGAGCACGCCAGGCACTCCTGTCTTCCACTGCCTCCCACATTTTGGTCAAACTCATGCTGGTAGCTTCGAGAACACTGTCCAACCATCTCGTCCTCTTTCGTCCCCTTCTCCTTGTGCCCTCAATCTTTCCCAACATCAGGGTCTTTTCCAGGGAGTCTTCTCTTCTCATGAGGTGGCCAAAGTATTGGAGCCTCAGCTTCACGATCTGCCCTTCCAGTGAGCACTTAGGGCTGATTTCCTTAAGAATGGATAGGTTGGATCTTCTTGCAGTCCATGGGACTCTCAAGAGTCTCCTCCAGCACCATAATTCAAAAGCATCAATTCTTCGGCAATCAGCCTTCTTTATGGTCCAGCTCTCACTTCCATACATCACTACTGGGAAAACCATAGCTTTCACTATACGGACCTTTGTTGGCAAGGTGATGTCTCTGCTTTTTAAGATGCTGTCTAGGTTTGTCATTGCTTTTCTCCCAAGAAGCAGGCATCTCATATCAGGAGGGTGCTGTCATGGCTCCAACCCACCACACCTGGAATACCATCCTAGCAACAGGGAGCCTTGCCCCATCCATTAGCCAGAAAAGCAATAGCTGCAGGGAGTTTGCTTTCCTCCTCCCTGCCAGAAAGTACCTATATTGGAGCATATTCTGGAAGATCTTTGCATTTTGAGGTTAGGAATGATGCAGAGCAATTTCCCTTTTAATGCCCAAGCACAGTTATAGTACTGTAGGCTTGTAGACTGAAAAACTAGTAGCATTGTCAGAAAATCTGTAGGCTATGGGGGCAACCTCCTCCAATTCTGTTAAATAGTGTTTTAACTGAGCAAAAGAAAAAAAAAAGAATCTGATTGAGGCTGACAATAGCAATTATCCTGTTTATCAGTGAAGTGTGAAACATGCCCATATTCAGAGGCCTTTGGTGTGAACTACAGTATACATACTAATGCTTTAGATATTCAGAAACATCACCAGTTGTTAGCCAGCTAAACTGTTTGATGTAATTTTTCAACAGATAACACCCACTTCAGTTTATATACAAATTATGATACTCACAAAACCAGCTGACGTAGCCAAACACACACATTTATTTATTTTAAAGCATCTTTCAAGTGAAATCATGTTCTCCTCCAGAAACAAAATTGTAAAATATGTGAATGCTATGTTTTATTCATTACTTTCTCGTAATCCCCTTATCAACAGCCTAAAATAATGAGAAAGCAGATCTATGAAATACAATAGACCAGTCTTAACCGAAGTAAAGATATTATGTCGCCATTGCTAAACATTGCTAAAATGACAAATCATCTGCTATCTCCGGGATGGATTGCTGCTTTTTCTACAGGGTGTATTGTGCCGAAATGCCCCTTAGTCATTTGCTATTTTTATCTTCTGTTCTCCTCTCAGTGTTTTCTAAAGAAAACAAAACAGGCTTAACCTTCATAATCTAACATTCTAACAGGAAAAAAGAGAAAACTGTTAACACATACTACCTTTTCTAGCAGCACAGAAGGAATGGGGAGAACACCTTTCTAGTTTTTGGTTAATCGGCTTCTTCTTCAGGTTGGCAAATGATCAACACAGCATACTCTTCATCATGTTTACTCAAAAGTAAGTCCCACTGAGTTCACTAAAGTTTAAGCCCAGGCAAGCAATGCAGCCTGAATCTCCAGAAGGAAGCTGTCTCTTCAGAGAGGTCCTAGCAATAAATTATTATTAACTATAAATTATCATCATCATCATCATCATCATCATCATCACTACCATCATCTAATTATAATTATATAATTACACACACACACACACATAAATATACACCCCACTCATCTGGCTGGGTTTCCCCAACAACTCTGGGTGGTTGGAGTCCAGTTTCATTACACCCTGAAAGGGTCTTGAGATGACTGGTCACCAAGTAGGAACTGCACAATATATGTGTACAATTATATTACAATTTATTTATTCATTGTCAACTGAAAAGGAAGCTCACTTTGTCGTCTTATGGTATTTTTAAAGACATGATTTTATTTTTTTCTACAGCAGAAAAAGAGAAACATGGCTTCTCAAGCTGGACCCTTTTTGGAAGAGAGGTTGCCTCTATGAAGCCACATGGTAAGAGTTACAGCCTTCCCCCCCCCCACTTTTGCAACAACCACCCATCACTGGATGCAGCCCCTGAAATGTTCCCCACTAAAGAACTTGATCTTCAGACTGAAAATGGGTCCCCAGTCTTGAATCTCTAATCCAATGCAGGTAATCAAGAAACACCGGTTTAGCAAAAGACCAATTAAGATGGCACCCATGCGATTGTCCATAATCAGGATCACCTTCTGGTTAGGATCCCATTTTGGTTGAGCTAACTGGTGTTTCCATGTGAGGGCATACAACCACTGTCATTTGTGCAACCCTGAAAACTTCAAATAGGGCTGCCAATGACACCAGCATATTTCTCTCCACCTCACGGCAGCAATGGTTCATACTGCCAAAGCTGGAACAAGGTCTCAGCTAGGAAAGCATTGTGCCAGTACCCCATGGAACTCAACAAGTTTTGGTCCTGACCTTTAAAGCCCTAAATGCCATCTCCACCCCTATTGTTCAGCCCAGACACTGAAGTCCACTTGCAAGTTTCTCACTGCAAGAAGTGAAGTCGCAGGGAACCAGGCAGAGAGCCTTCTTGGTAGTGGCACCCACCCTGTGGAACACCCTCCCATCATATATCAAGGAGATAAAGAACTACACGGCTTTTAGAAGACATCTGAATCCAGCCCTGTATCAGGAGGCTTTTAATGTTTGATGTTTTATTATGTTTTAATATGCTGGAAGTCACCCAGAGTGGCTGGGGAAAACCAGTAAGATGGGTGGATTATTATTATTATTATTATTATTATTACTACTACTACTATTAAGCAACCACGCTGGGCCAAAGGGGATGTGTGTGGAATCAGTTTTACAAAGAGAAATCTTCAGTCTGCTGCAATCTACTTCTGCTTGTGTTCATTCCCATAATCTTAAAAAAACCAACACCACATCTTCCCAAATTTCAGTTTCATTGCATTATTTATGGTAGAATAATGAATGCAATGCAGTTAAACTCCTACCTACGGGAGGTTTTTTTGTTTTGTTTTTAATACTCAAACACTTTATCTTTGTGTTTTTCAAAAACCATCGGGTTAAGGGTGTGTAAGTGAACATAAAAATTGTTTGTCAGCATTCAGCGAATGCTATGATATTAATCTCACTTTAATGTGGTAGTGTAAATCGACCCTAACAAGCTGATCCAGCTGTTAAATACAAATTGGCATATAAATGCTTACTCAGAAACTATAAGACTTTTTATTATTTTGACTAATGACTACTAATTTGGGGTACTTGTCCTCTTGACCTTCATGTTATATATCAACATGCCAGTTCTGGTCCAATGTTTTTTTCAATATTCATACCAGTGACTCTGGTGTATATTAAGCTTATAAAGATCACCAGCGGTGTTCTTGTTCCATGCATGGAAGGGCCACTGTGTGCTTCAAACAACCCTTGGTACACTCACAATACCCTGTGGAATTCTGGGTACGGTGCCAATCTAACCATCAGTGTCTCACCTTGGCTGGGGGAGCATGGCCTGATGATAGGGTGAATGGGGAAAGTTTCAAGGGCCAAACAGAAACTCTTGGGGCACATATTTGACCCTAGGCCTGAGATTCCTCACCCTGAGCCACCCTGAGCCAAGACCTTTAGAATTGTGCCCAGGAATGATTTGAAGGTGGATTCAGATGAGACAATGTGATGCATTCACTGTAAACATCTTAAGGCAGCCTTGTTCAGGGAAGTTTTTAATGTGTGATATTTTAGTGTATTTTTGGTTTCTATGGAAGCCGCCCAGAGTGGCTGGGGGAACCCAGCCAGATGGGCGGGGTGCAAATAATAAATTATTATTATTATTAACCCAGACACAAGCATTGAGCACCTGGTAAGTTTCCAAATGTTTTTCAAGGTTAAGGCTTGGCCAAATTGCCCACCTCATTTCCCCCAAAGTATTATCCTCCTGGAAAAACAGGAGCTATCCCCCCTCCTGCTAGTTTCTTGAAGGATGGGGAAAATATCTCAGAAACGTTCAGGAGCTTAGGCTGCTGTTTACCATCCTGAATGTGACTAGGAAGTGTGGCTGCAGGAAGCAGTGGCGAGAACCACATTCCATTTTCCAAAATGCCTTGGGGTTGGTTTCATGTGAGGTGAGGTGGCGTGGTGTCATGCCCTGGCTTTCCATGAAGCTGTAGAGAGAGTCTTGTATCACTGTAAGTAGTGTGGGGCTGCTCCTCCTTTTTAAGATGAGGGGTGGAGAATGGAAAGCCCCTGACCACCTCATAAGGCTAAGTAAAGCAAGGAGCAACATATTCCAGGACATGTTCAGATAATTTCTTCCCAACTGCCCTCCATTCTTTTTTTCAGGAGGGTTTCATTTTGCCTCTACTCACTCAACAAATGGATAAAAGCCCCCCGCCTCTCAAAATGACCAGCAGATGCCTCCGGTACTCTAACCTTAATGTGATCATGACAAGCATGAACTACTGAAGTTCTGCCTTTTCCCGGAAGAGTAGTAGCAGGAGCAGGTCTGCAGCAGTGCAAAAGCAACATGGTTGCTAAGAAGCCAAGTCTCCACTGAAAAAGATATAATGGACAGTGAGATTTGAGTCCATACATAGGAAAGAAATACAGATAGGTACATTGACATATGAATCTGTTCTGCACACGAGAGAGGTATGATGCATGCAGTAACCAAGGAGGAGGAGGAGGAGGAGGAGGAGGAGGAGGAGAAGGTGGTAAAGGACTCCTGGACAGTTAAGTCCAGTTGAATTCAACTATAGAGTGCAGTGCTCATCTCGCTTTCAGGCCAAGGGAGCCAGCGTTCGTCCGCAGACAGCTTTCCAGGTCAGATGGCCAGCATGCTTAAACCACTTCTGGCTCAACAGGACACCGTGACGGAAGCCAGAGAGCACAGAAACATACAAATAATATTTATACCGTGCCCATCTGACTGGGTTGCCCCGGCCCCTCTGGGCAGCTTCCAACACATATAAAAATACAATAAAATATTACACATTACAAAGTTTCCCTATAAAGGGCTGCCTTCAGATGTCCTCTAAATCTTAGGAGGCTTATGGGAACTTGCCACACGTGGAATGCAGTGTGAATCCTGAGGATCGTGGTGAACACTTTTAGTTAGGTGACCTATACATTTATAAGCAAGGATTAGTAGCGTGCAAAGCAATCTGGAAATTGATGTTCCAGAAAGTCTTGATTGGGCTAAAAGAGGTGGCTTCTGGGGCAAGTGACTATATAAACTATTTAGCTTTGGGGAAGGGAACGGCAAACTACTGACCACTTGTTAAGCGGATATATTTACCAGCAAGTGGATGTGTGAGTTCTTGTCAGGGTGATTCTTAACCTTGCAGTGGTGCAATTTAGCAAGATAACATGCAAAGAGTAGTAATTAGAGCCTCTACCTGGAAATATCCTTCCCTGCTACCGAATGAAAATTGAAATTTCTGTCCAGAGCCATCATTACATCCTTGTTGTGGTAAATCCAAGGCTTTGAATCCATTAACCTTTCATTGTATGGCGCTACCATCCAGTGCTAAAGATTAGCTACTGACACATTTATCAAAGGATGATAAATGAGCTGTCCTTTTAGATGTCTGATTATTTGACCTTTATTCAGTTAAAAGCAAAAGGAGCTGACGATGTTAAGTGGCTGCCAGTTTAGAATGAAATTGAAACCTAGGAAATGAATGCTTGGAATTGTCTTCAGTGGTGTGAAGTTAGGCCATCAATTTAAGTTTAAATTAAACAAAACAAAATCAGATGTAAACCGTTATTTCATTAATGCGGTTGTTATGGAGAAAAACAGAAGTGCCATGTTATTTTAGACGGCCTTTCTCTTTCGCAGAGAACCAAATCCATTAATGTTACTGACTATCACTTGGCAAGTCCTGAGTTCTAAAAACAACCTTAGGAAGAAAGTAATTCCCGTCCCTGCCATTATGCACTTAATAAGAGCTGTCTGACGAGAGAAGCACATGAAACCATAACATAATAGTTTGTAGTTTTTAACCAGAATGGAAAATGCTAGCTGGCTCCATGCTTGATGCAGTTAAACATCTCAAACTATATTATCCATCTTGCTTTAAGACTTGATCGCATTTCTATTGACTGAATCAATTTCATACACTTTCATGGCAATGGCCAAGGTTAATCCGATTAATAAATAAGAAGAACACTTTAATTCTGTTTATAGAGATGAAAGCATGTTGAATAAATAGTCAATAATTATGAAAAGCCTGTAGGACCTTTATTATTAGCTAGAGATAACACAAAACACAGACCTTCCCCCCCCAAAAAAATCTACGTAGCTTTTTTATGTTAAAATAATTATCTATGTTCTCACCATTCCAGAAACATGCTGTAATATGCCCAGAGGAAGGAAGGCATGGCACTGAACTGAGATCCGTGGAAATTTGCATAGCCAATGCAAATGTGCAGGTTTTCATTAAGATACATCTATTCCCTGCCTAGATGAGTATTTTATCTAAATGAACTACGGTGCATACAGAAATTCTATCAAGTTTAATTTAAAATGCTATTATGAAACTGATATGCAGCATTGTTGCTAACCCAGGTGGTTAGTTAAAGCAGAGTATCTCTGCATTAAGATACCGGCTTTATTCAGAAGGAAAGAAAAAAATAAATCAAAAACAGGAAAGATAACAAGGTCTAATTTCACTCTTCATGAGACCCTCAGATACAACATAGCTCATGAAATTGTTGACCACTACTCATGGTTTGTTGGACGTAATTAATGATGATCTGTTTAGCTTGCTTCTGTTCTGGAAAGAAGGCACACCTAGTAGTGATGGTGGTGGTGGTGAATAACTTTATTTTAGAGATTTATAAACAGTCTTCTAATAAGGACTACTGGACCAAGTTGAAGATCCTTGTATTAATGTACAAAGCCCTGAGCAACTTAGGTCCATAATACCTTAAAGGTAAAGGGACCCCTGACTGTTAAGTCCAGTCGTGGACGACTCTGGGGTTGCGGCGCTCATCTCGCTTTACTGGCCGAGGGAGCCGGTGTTTGTCCGCAGATAAATAGGTACCGCTCCAGCGGGAAAGTAAGCAGTGTTTCTGTGTGCTGCTCTGGTTTGCCAGAAGTGGCTTAGTCATGCTGGCCACCACTGGTGGAGGAAGAGGAGGGGGGTGCACACCGCCCCCGGCAGTGCGATCCTGGTAGGGTGCCAACGCGGCTGCTCCCGCTGCGCTGGGTGCCCATTTCTCGTTAAAATTTTGGTCTTCCTGATTTCTGACTCTTCCGGTCATTTTAGCCATTTCAGCATAGTCCATCAACTTCATCTGCCATTCTTCTCTGGTAAGAACTTTATCTTCTTTCCATCTCTGGGCTGTAAAATCGGTGCAGCCATGGTCACATATGGAGGAATCTTTTCTGACATGAAATGGTTTCATGTTAGCTGCTAGAAAACAAAACTATTGATGAACCTTGAAGTGCAAATCTGCCTTCTGAGCAGTTTCAGGTCAAAACACAGAGCAATTAGCTATTGGTCTTCTCCAGTCCAAGCCAACATACACAGTCCTGAGAATGAATGGTGGTGGTGAGGGAATATGTGATGGTCAAAACTGGCATTCTAAAGCTTGTGGGCATTTCATTTCCACCCAAACTTGGAGAACTCAGAAGAAATCACATGAAGAGAAATCCGACTTCTGCACACAAACTGCACATATTTTAAAAAGTGTCATTCCACAGAGACAATTCATGCCTGATTTGTGCGCTACTCAATGTGGATTCCATTTCTCCATGTTATGTAAGAAACATATAAAGTAAGGGATTTATATATGCCAGAGATGCTGGTGGGCAGTGGTAGCATGAAGGAAGATTGCCATCAGTGTCACCAAAGCTGACATGGGAACTTCCTATGGGATCACTTCTTCTCTTACAATTGCCTCATGTATTAACCCAGTACTGCAATTTTCATGCAAAGGCCTTGCCTCACTCAATCACAAGTGTCTCTGTTTTCCAGGGAAAGTCCTGGATTTACAGAAGCCACCCTGGTTTCTGATTTGATCCTGGAATGTCCCACTTTCCCTTAGGATCTCCCTATTTTCATTGGAGAAATGTTGGAGGCTATCATAGGAAGTCCTTAGTTTCATGGGAGAAATGTTGGAGGGTATGGATTTATGCGACCCTCTGAACCAAGGAGATAAGTAAGTATACAACTCTTAGAAGACATCTAAAGGCAGCCCTGAGTACTGAAGTTTTTAATAATAATAATAATAATAATAATAATAATAATAATAATAATAATAAATTTTATTTATATCCCGCCCTCCCCAGCCGAAGCTGGGCTCAGGGCGGCTAACAATCAAAATAATCCGACATTCTAAAAACATTCATTATAAAAATTAATTAAATCAAATTAAAATCAAATTAATGGCAACCATCAAGCAAATTCTGTGTAGATTGCCGATTGCCAGAGGAGGGGGGTCAGGCTGCGCCCTGACCGAAGGCCTGGTGGAACAGCTCTGTCTTGCAGGCCCTGCGGAAGGATGTCAGGTCCTGCAGGGCCCTAGTCTCTTGTGACAGAGTGTTCCACCAGATTGGAGCCGCGGCCGAGAAGGCCCTGGCTCTGGTTGAGGCCAGCCTAACCTCTCTGTGGCCTGGGATCTTTAGGATGTTTTTATTTGCAGACCGTAAATTTCTCTGTGGGACATACCAGGAGAGGCGGTCCCATAGGGACCTCTGTCTTAGAAGGATTTAACTTCAAGGACCTCTGTCTTAGAAGGATTTAACTTCAACCGGCTCCCACGTAACCATCCAGCCACAGCTTCCAGACATCTGGTCAGTGTATCTGGGGCCGAGTCAGGATGGCCGTCCATCAACAGATAGAGTTGGGTGTCATCGGCATACTGATGGCAACCCAGCCCCAAACTCCGGACAAGCTGGGCGAGGGGGCGCATAAAGATGTTAAAAAGCATCGGGGAGAGAATCGCACCCTGAGGCACCTTTTAAAAGTTTAATATTTTGTTATGTTTTTATATCTGCCCAGTCAGATGGGCAGGATATAAATAATAAAACTAATACTATTATGGAATAGGACATGGGTAGGCAAACTAAGGCCTGTGGGCTGGATCCGGCCCAATCGCCTTCTAAATCTGGCCGGTGGACAGTCCGGGAATCAGCGTGTTTTTACATGAGTAGAATGTGTCCTTTTATTTAAAATGCATCTCTGGGTTATTTGTGGGGCATAGGAATTTGTTAATGTTTTTCCTTCAAAATATAGTCTGGCCCCCCACAAGGTCTGAGGGACAGGGGACCGGCCCCCTGCTGAAAAAGTTTGCTGACCCCTGGAATAGGACATCCTTCTTCTTTTCATTGGATAAATGTTGGAGAGTATGCATTCACAATGTTTTACTTAAAAAATGAGATCATACAGTGATGACATGGAGACCATTGTAGGACCATAGATCTGAATTAGCCAACAAGAGACATGCACGTAAAATTAAAAATGAAGGTGGCATTTTCAGTGAAGCGGGGGAATCATGCAATCCAAATACAGACAGCAAACTATAACCCCCAGAAGCAAAATGCTAATATAAATCATCAATAGCTTGGAAGCCATAAAAGAAGTTATGGCAAGTATTATTGATGAAAGGAACAAACTGTCATAGAGAGTAAATGCCATGTGAAAACCTACTCCACCATTTAGCCCTAAAACAAAGAACAAATATATAATAGGTGGTGTCCATTGCTGATTTATGACTGTTATAACTGACGTACTGCAGCACAGTTGGGGGAAAAAGAAGTTTACCCTAGGTGCTGTTGCTAAGATTCCATCTTCTGCGGTATATTCTTTTAGGCAAAGATTTTAAAATCTTTGCCTGCTGAAATTATTCACTTTTACAAAATACCAATGGCTTTATCTGGCAACAACAAAACAAACTGGCGCCTGTGTTTAGATAGTTTGGCATCAACAAATGATACCATGTCTTACATGATCAAGATAGCAATCTATAACATCAGCTCCAGGCACAGTTCTCATAGAAGAATAAATAACCCAAAACGATTCCAGGCAGGAACCACGGGGGTTTGAAAGTCTCTTCCATTGCTTATTTTCTTTTCCCCAATTAGAACTCTGTTATGAACAAAACAAAAACAAAAAACACCCTCAAGTTAGAGAACTAAATTGCAAAATAATAACTGCCAATAACTTGATCTCTGTTCAGATCTGGGAGATGACTAATAAGATATTCCAAATGTATAAATATTTGGAATTTTGGAATTCCAATTTTGTTGCTGGTTATTAATTGCCTGGAATAAAGAAATGGTTTTCTGACTCATTATTGTGGATCTCCAGGAAACAGGAAAATGGAGAGTCAAAGAATTTCAAGCAGCTGCAAATTATATTGAAAACGCCAACCCCCTGTTTCTCTGAGATTTGCAATACCAGTTTGGAATGAGATTGCTATATTTAGGACATCAATCATAGAGAATTATTGAGTTGTAGAATTGGAAAGGACCCTATGGATCATCTAGTCCACATCCCCCCCTGAAATGTGGGAATATGCAACTGTCCCATCCCCAGGTTTGAGGATGGCCCATTTAAGGATGGAGACAAAATCACTCGCCACCTGAGACAATCCTGTCCAGCGTCAGTATGTTTAGAATCAGAGTCCACCAGAAACAGATGGTCAAGTTGTAGCTAAGCCATATATGGAGGACTAGTTGAAGGAGAAATGTGGTTCTCCTTTGACATTTCGAAAGTCCCAGACATCTAAAGGTGAATCTACCTAACTTTCATTTCCCCAAACAATCCATCTTTTGAAATTTGCTCTTCCCGAAATTTTGTGATGCACTTTTCCAGCCAAGTAATGTGAACTAAAATTATATTAGTAGGGTAAGGTATAGAAATGTGTATTTTAGTGAAATTAACATAGGAACGCGAGGAGCAGCGCTTTTGTAAAAATGTGTATATTTCGAAAAATTGCATGCAAAATATTGGAAGAAATTTGCGTTAAATTGTTGATGAATTTTCACAATGATTTTTTAAAAAGGCGAACTGATGTGGAAATGCAGAGAATTGAATGTAAGATTCGAAAACTAAGAAACTGAGTGTGTGTACTCAGGCACTCATGGACCTACATATGTAGAGGATTCAATTGTTTTCCTTAATAAAGTGAATATATTTTGCTTGGTGGATGAAAGCCGCACACCAAGTGGTGCGAAGTCATTATGCTAGCTTCCTGGCAACTGAGCCACTGTTGCTTCTTGCAGTGGGTGGGAAGACAGTAGGGAGGTTGATGTGGTGCAAAAGCGCCGCAGGGTCCAATCTCCTGCCATTGCAGGAGTACCACACTAACCTCTGCACAATGTAGTCTTTCATTCATGCAAGTCACTGCTTGATCCAGCCCTGAGCTGCCTGCTTTAAGTGAGATTGGGTAAAGCTGTAAGGTGAAAAAGGTAAAAGACTCCTGACAGTTAAGTCCAGTTGCAAATGACTCTGGGGTTGCAGTGCTCATCTCGTTTTACTGGCCGAGGGAGCCGACGTTTGTCCCCAGTCAGTATTTCCAGGTCATGTGGCCAGCATGACTAAGCTGCTTCTGGCGAAACCAGAGCAGCGCATGGAAATGCCATTTACCTTCCCGCCACAGTGGTACCTATTTATCTACTTGCACTGGCGCACTTTCAAACTGCTAGGCTGGCAGGAGCTGGTACTGAGCAACGGGAGCTCACCCCATCGCAGGGATTCGAACCGCCGACTTTCCAATCGGCAAGTCCTAGGCTCAGTGGTTTAGACCACAGTGTAAGCAGTGTAAATGACTGCTTAATAAACACTTCCTATTTATTTGTGGTTAATTGTTACCCTCCTCTCAAAACTAGAGCATCAGAGAGCTGTGGTGATTACCGGTGGAGTTTATTTCATTAACCAGACTGAAAAGATGTAACAAGGTCTCAAAAGTCCAATGGCTATCATTAAATAACTGGGATTCTTTTCTTTCGAAAAACACTAATTTGGAGTTGGCGCGTCATGCACAAATGTCCCATTAATAACATTGCCCAATCAGTATTTATGCCAGTTGTCAGTTCTGTGCTCAGGGGCATTTCAGAGATTGGAGATTAACATGTCAGAGAACCCTACTTTCCTCTTTGCATATACATGCCCCAGGAAATCAGAATTTAATCTGGAACCATCTACAGCAAAGGATGGTATAGTGTTTTTTTTAAAATAATAATAATAATAATAATAATAATAATAATAATAATAATAATAATATGTCTCTCATGTGTTATGGGGAATATCATTAGTACACAAGCCTGTGGTTCCTAGTTTACATGGCATATAAAATGGCCCTGGATAAGAGATTTTATTGAATAGCTAAAAAGGTAAAGGTAGAGGACCCCTGACAGTTAAGTCCAGTCGTGAACGACTCTGGGGTTGCAGTGCTCATCTCACTTTATTGTCCGAGGGAGCCAACATTTGTCCACAGACAGTTTTTCCGGGTCATGTGGCCAGCAGGAGTAAGCCACTTCTGGCGAAACCAGAGCAGAGCATGGAAACGTCGTTTACCTTCCCGTCAGAGCAGTACCTATTTATCTACTTGCACTTTGACATGCTTTCGAACTGCTAGGTTGGCAGGAATGAATAGCTACTAGTCTGTATTTCTCTTGAGAGTCACTGTCTAGCTTTTAACAAATTACATCACTCGGCGTTCAGTCTTTAGGCATCTTAGGTTTGGCAAGCACATGCCTGAATGAAAGGGAAAGCCAATGGAGGTGAGATTATCCTACACATGTTAAACAGCTGTATCCTTGTTCTGGGAAACCTGAAGTAATAGAATTGTTCAAACTTGCAAACCAGTATAATTCAGTCTTGAACACGTGAGGCCCTTTTTTGTGTGCCTCCTCCACAAGAATTCAGGAGGGTGGCAACACAAGAAGGGGACTTTTCTGCAGTGGCTCCTGATTTGTGGGATGCTGTCCCCAGGGAAGATTGGTTGATGCCTTCATTATACACCTTTTGGCGACAGGTGGAAAAATTCCTCTTCAACTAGGCCTTTGGTTGATTAACATCCTATACTTTTAAAAATGTGCTTGTGGGAAGGGAGGGGAGAGGGGGTTTCTTGGCGGGAGTCTGCATTTTTATCTTGTATTCTTATGTTGTAAAGCATGTTCTCCCTCATGGAGAGCACATGTTGCAGTGGGGGCTGACAAGACACCTCACTGTTGCTGGGCAAAAGAGTTTGGCCATCTTTAAGCAGGGGCGGGCTGTTACTGGGGAAATTTGTATGTTGCCATTTATTGATAGCCCTGTTTGTTAAATACACTGCACGCAGTGACGAGCTTCCTCTTTTCGCTGCGTGCTTCGGATCACCCGCCCTCCCTCCCTAATGTTAGGCTGTTTGCTTGACCTTGCTATGCCTGTCATGGGGTCGTCTGCTTTGGGGCAGGGGCACGGTAGGAAATTTTGTCCATTTGGCTGATTGGCTGGTGCCATTTGGTTTTTGCCTACTGCGTAGCAAATCGTCACAACTTGTAAGGTTGCAACAAAAAATTGTTTTCCTTCCAGTAGCACCTTAAAGACCAACTAAGTTAGTTCTTGGTATGAGCTTTCGTGTGCATGCACACTTCTTCAGATACACTGAAACAGAAGTTGCCAGATGCAGAGGTTGCCACGGCTACCTATCTGTAACTGTAAGGTTGCAGTTAGGCATTGGTTTGGGAATTGGTTGGTGAAGGGGTATGGATTTGGCTGTGCCTGCCCCTCCAAAATGCTGCTGCTGCAAGGGTTTTCCGTTAAAGGAACCCAGGGGCTCCCCATGCTTTTGTGCGAACCCCCTGGCAAGGGGCCAGGGCCATGCAAGAGACCCTGGGAGCATTTGGGGAGAGGTGAGGCATGGTTCCCAGTCCCGTCTCTCTCCCCAGGTGACTTACCCTTTCTGACTTCGCGGGGGTGCGAATGTCAGAGCTGTCCCCGTGCGGGGTCAGTTAGTCACTACCAATGCCTAAGCAACCACTCACATTGCTGTATTTTTAATAAAGTTGTGGCCAAAATTATGGCAAAAACCTTAAACAAAAATCAAGTGTCATTATGTTCTTATTTGAGGTGTCTTGGGGACCTCAACGCGCAAATTGCCCTAAGATCTACAGAGGAAGTGTTGTAAAATAAATGAATGGATGGATGGATGAATGAATGAATAAAAATGCATTTCTCTCTCATTTTTGCAAGTTTCATCCAAATTTGTTTGTGGCTAGATGGTGCTCTTACTGCATACTCCTACTTCA
>JAXCMG010000104.1:715950-729201 GCA_034642415.1 Podarcis siculus
TGTTAAGTAGAAGCAATAATTAATAATTATGTGTCCAGGGCATCACTTACACAGTAGACAGATCAAACATTTTTCTAGGGTTGTCGGGGGTGGGAGGGAAGGCATGGCTGAGATAGATCTGTTTTGGGTTGCCTTTTCAAATTTATGCATGAGTTCGCCACCCCCCCTTCTGATTATTTTCTGCATGACAGGGTGGCTGAATTGCTGCCACAGTATTTGACCACTGAAATCTTGAAAAAATAAATCACCACACGTAAAGCACTGATTAATGGTATGCGGGGCTTAGGATTTCATACAAACAAAGAATAATTTGCGACAGTGCACAGACGATTTGCCTCAGTGAAGCAAACATTTGCCAGCATGGCTGCAAAAGACCTGTGTGGCGTCATTTGTTGCACATTGTTTATAGAAGTACTGACACACAAACTGGCCCCACTGAACCTACAGATGCTCCAAGTCCCTTCTTATTTAATCAATGCCTTCTTGTTGAAGGTCCTTGTGGATTAAAAAGGTAAAGGTAAAGGACCACTGACAGTTAAGTCCAGTCATGAATAACTCTGGGGTTGCAGCGCTCATCTCGCTTTACTGACCGAGGGAGCCGACGTTTGTCTGCAGACAGTTTTTCCAGGTCATATGGCCAGCAGGACTAAGCCACTTCTGGTGAAACCAGAGCAGCGCACGGAAATGCCATTTACCTTCCCGCCGGAGTGGTACCTATTCATCTATTTGCACTTGACGTGCTTTTGAACTGCTAGGTGGGCAGGAGCTGAGACCAAGCAACGGGAACTCACCCTGTTGCGGGGATTCGAACTGCTGACCTTCCAATCGGCAAGCCCAGCCTGCTGCTGTCAATAAAATTGGGCCTGATTTTATCCCATCACTGTTGTGTAGTCTGGTTATTTTGCTGCTCTAATGGGTCACATAATGCACCTGCCTGGGCAAAGTTGAAGACATACTCCCTTCTCCTGGCCTTTGTCACCTGAGATATATGTTTTAGACTCCATTATTCTGTTTGTATATTGTGTTAACTGATGTTAATACTTTTTTTACATTCTCATACTCCTTCTTCGGGGATGCAGGTGGCGCTATGGGTTAAACCACAGAGCCTAGGACCCGAAAGCTGTACGCCGGCTCCCTCGGCCAATAAAGCGAGATGAGCACCGCAACCCTAGAGTTGGTCACAACTGGACCTAATGGTCAGGGGTCCCTTTACCTTTACCTTTACTCCTTCTTCGAAGGAGAGTTGCAGTGTGATAAATTTGCCCCCACACTAAAGGGTGAGAATGGCATTCTCATGGAATAATTTGTGGGTCAACCTAGATTTTATCTTTTACCATAGCATAGATTCATTTCACAGATTTCAACATTTCCCTTAGTCATGGAAGGTTTTTTTTTTGTTGTTGTTTTTTTAAAAAAATACCATTTGGCATATTGATTGAATAAGTGAAACTATAATTGCCACGATGAAATGCATTCCACTTTCATTTTGCTGGATTAAGTAGCCTACTACCATATGTCATCATTTCTTCTCTTTCAACTCACCACCTGAGACAATCCTGTCCGGTGCCAGTATGGTCATAATCAGAGTCCAACAGGGACAGATGGTCTAGTTGTAGCCAAGCCAAGTGTGGAGGACTAGTTGAAGGAGAAATGTGGTTCTCCTTTGACATTTCGAAAATCCCAGAAGCCAATGTCAAGTTGGACCTTAGAGACTGAAAAGTTCTGAGCTTTTCCACTGATGTTATTCTCTTTTCCACCGATGAGGGGAAGGCATAATAATGGATCAACCAAGTTTGTGTGTGTATTTGTGGCTTATACAGCATAACTGAAGTTGCTATTACTATAATTTGCCCAGCTCTGTTCTCAAAAGACCTGTATGGACAATTAATTGATAAACTATTGAAAGATTTATTGCAGAAAAGAAGGGGGTGAGGGCCCTAGGCAGAATGCCCCCGCGTGGATCTCGGTTCTCCTGGACGCTGTCTCTGATCGCGCACTAGCTGCAGCCATTTGGAATAATTAATTACAAAAGAAGCAAATGCACATATTTCAAGTGAAGAAGGGGAGTGAAGTCTGCTAACTTAAGTGACCTCTGCGAAAGAAGACGACGGGTTGGAGAAACAGGAATATTTTACGATGAAGATACACCAAAGGCTGGGTATGTTTGACAACGGGACTGAATGGGGGGGGACCTTTTTTACTTTCCTTCTATGTGATTTACAAGAACCCCCCCTCATTAGAATCGTCGGTTGAACTGACCTAAGCAGGATGATTAAGGTCTGTGTGGAGATAAACTTTAACCAAAAGTATGCTTTATGGAGATCGAGAAGCAATAAGAGCTTTTGGAATGGTGCAGCAATTAATTCGGAGCCGCCATCTTGCCAAAGGATTTATAGCCGGGAGGACAGAACGGACTTGTTTTCAGACTGCATTCCTGGTGAATCTCCTCAGAGGTTTTGAGAAAGGAGGCAGATTGGTGAAGATTAATGACGCTAAGACTGTTTTGATGTATGGAAGTGATGTTATATGGAAAACGTCTGGATATGGCTACTGGATAAAAAAAAAAAAAATCCACGCAGGATTACAAACTGTTCTAACCAGCTTGCGGAGACTATCAGAGGTCACAAAGAGAAAGGAAAAATATATGAAAATAACAACAAGAGATGTGGAAAAACAATATGAAAAGACTGGATAGTACTGTGAACATCATAAGGTTAGATTTATGGACATTAAAACAGCAGTAAGAAGTAAGAAGTTGATTGGATCCCCTTCGGAATTTGAAATATGGGTACCCCCAACAAAAATTTAAAATTCGGCTGTGTAATTTGGAATTTATGTAATTTGGTTTGATTTGATGTGATTGGTCGGTTAATAAAAAAATATTCTTAAAAAAAAAGAAAGATTTATTGCAGAAGTCTGGAATCTCAAGCCTAAATATTCAGGTGTGCCTGCGACACTGTTATGAAGCTGGAGCTGAATTATGTTTTATAGCGTTCGATTGGCAAAGCTATTGGGAAACAATAATGAGAGGAGAGAAATTGTCTTACCAGGTAGCCCCACGTGGCAAACAGTCTAGAAGAAGAAACAGAGCTATGTGACGTGCCTGTGTTTTCAACACCCCGTGGCCAGTTTGCCAGTCTGGAACAAGAGGCAGGACTTTGTTATACCCAGTTTTCTTGACACTCTCAGATAAGAACGTTAGATGATCCTTGCTGGATGAAGCTCACTGCCACCAAAAACAGGAGAAGAACATAGCAATGATGCCCTTGGTAATGCTGTCCTCCCTGCATTTGTCTTTAAGGTCATTCAAGTTGGTGGCCATCACTACGTCTTGTGGGAACAAATCCCTCCGTTGAATTATGTACTGCGGGGGGGGGGGACTCCCAAGAGACTGTGATCTACTCACAGAGTTAAAAACTGGCAGTGATCTATCCCCTTTGGGGGGGTTCAGGTCAAAGTTGTTAAGCTTTTTTTAGACAGGGAAGCCCTGTTTTGGGGGGTTCAGGTCAAAGCTGTTGAGCTTTTTTAGGGAGGGGGAAAGCCATGGGAGAAAATGTTTAGCTTTTTTTAGGGGAGCCAAACGTGTTGAGCTTCTTTGGGGGGAGTCAATGATCTACCAGAGATCTACCAGAGACATCCAGTAATCTACCAGTAGATCACAATCTACCTGTTGGACGTGCCTGATATACTGTATGAAGAAGTACTTCATTTTGCCTTTCACCTTAGAAGACGGAAGAAAACCCAAGTGCAATCATTCTTTTCTTTTCTTTTCAAATATTGTGCCCTCACAGACCATAATCACACTTACTGTATGGGTGAATGGCTCCCCTGGGTATGACGTAACTCATAAACACAGCTAAAGTTTGCGTGAATGACTTCCCTTGGTATGGCCTAACTTTAGAAGAGCATTGGCTGGACAAAATAAGAATTTTTGTGTGCAGTGATTTATAGTACATTGGTACCTTGGGTTACAGATGCTTCAGGTTACAGACACTTCAGGTTACAGACTCCACTAATCCAGAAATAGTACCTCGGGTTAAGAACTTTGCTTCAGGATGAGAACAGAAATCACACAGCGGCGGTGCGGCAGCATCGGGAGGCCCCATTGGCTAAAGTGGTACCTCAGGTTAAGAACAGTTTCAGGTTAAGAACAGAACTCCAGAATGAATTAAGTTCTTAACCCAAGGTACCACTGTAAGGAAATAAAATGTGGTGTGCATTAAAAATTATCTGCTGAAAGAATGCTATGCTGTTTACCATTAGAAGGAGAGCGCATACCAATTTCAAGGAACATAAAACCCATATTTACTTTTCCACAGGGGAGGGGGGAATTGTTTGCCATTGGATGTCTAATTAATGTCATTTTACAGTTTAGGAGGCATTTCACTTCTTTTCTTTCTATGTGGAAATAGTGTGGAAAAAGAAAGATTTCTGCACTACTGTGCCCAAGGAATTCTGGATAATTAATTATGTCAGCTGCCAGTGAATTAACTTTTAAAAGAAAATGGCATGTTTGGCTTCATGTCGAAAATGTGCTGTCATTAACAGCTGATGTCAAATAGCAGACACATTCATGTGCTAACAACTGTGACAAGGCAGCTCTAACCTTCCTTGTATCCATGAACCTCCATTGACCCCACCCGCAATAGTTCACTGGCCTAATGAAATGGAAAAGATTAAGGAACTGAAACCATCAACACTTTTTACAAGGCGAAACCTTCCTCGAAGTCCTCCTGTGGAAGGCAACTCATTAACAAAAATCCAAACAATGTAGAATGTGACACAGAAATACCCACACCTTCCATTTATTCAGCTAATGTTGCTGTTGTACTCCAGCTTCATGGGAGAGGGTGGCACTGTGGTCTAAACCACTGAACCTCTTGGGCTTGCTGACCGGAAGGTGGGCAGTTCAAATCCCTGTGACGGGGTGAGCTCCCATTGCTCTGTCCCAGCTCCTGCCAATCTAGCAGTTAGAAAGCATACCAGTGCAAGCAGATAAATAGGTACCACTGTGGCAGGAAGATAAACAGTGTTTCTGTGCACTCTGGCTTCCATCACAGTGTTCGGTTGTGACAGAAGTGGTTTAGTCATGCTGGCCACATGATTCAGAAAGCTGTCTGTGGGCAAACGCCAGCTCCCTCAGCCTGAAGTGAGATGAGTGCCGCAACCCCATAGTCACCTTTGACTGGACTTAACTTTGACTCTACTTAACTGGAAGAGACTCCTGAGAGTCCCATGGACTGCAAGAAGATCAAACCTATGAAAGTGCAACTTGGGAAAACATCTAGAAAGAGTATAGCAGACCACCTGCAGTATATGAGTTACATGGGAAACAGATGGGTGTAAAAGGAGAAATCCCTAACCTTCTTCACTGCTGCTTTTCTGGAGCCTAGGATACCAGTGTGTGTGTGAGAGAGAGATGGGGGTAGATTAATAAATGTAAAGATGATCTAATCGGATGCACTCACCAAGAAAGTGACAGATTGTTTGTAGGGGACAGAGTTCCAGTCCCATTTCCTAATGCTGGTCTGATGAGATGCTCTGCCTGCAAAATATAGATTTCCAGGTGTGTCCCTTGTCATATTGTAGCCTTATTGGAGTTCACTGATTGGGTCTGCGTTGCTCCCAGACAGGAGGAAGGAAGTCAAATGACACCGAGGGTTGGTTCAGAGAAAGAGTTCTTTAGTTCTGCTCTCCGGAACAGCAGAAAGGAACCTGCGTGGTGTGTCCACAGCAAGTCCAAAGAAATGAGAAATTTCATGAGTATATATATCCTCCAGGCACCCTCTCCCCCTTCCCCAGGAATCCAGCCACGTCAGCTTGTACACGCAGGTTGACATCACAGATGTTCCTGCTCTGGCACTCTTAACCATAAAAGGGTATTCCTTCCTATACTTCTGACCATAAAAGGATATTCCTTCCTGTACTTCTGACCATAAAAGGATCTTCCTGTTCCTATTCTTATCTTGGAGCAAGAGGTCACCATCTCCAAGAACACCCTCTGGCGCTGTTCCCAGAGTAGGTCTGTGCGTCTTTTATGGTCAGGATATAAGATAAGGCACAGACATGTCTTCCCTGTTCTACTGGTACAGTCAAGGCCATACTTGCCGTCACAAACTGATAAAGGAGAGGGCTCTGAGCACTTGTTTATACAGCTGGGTTGTGGCTCAAGAGCTCAAGTTAAAGCATTTTAGCTAAGGAAAAATAGGGATTTTGGTGCAGTTTCAAACTGCCTGCACAGTCAGTTTCGGGGTTTGGGAAACCCATTCCTTCAATATGTCCGCACACCTCTCCTCCTTGAAATTCATGCACACAGTGATGATGAATGAAGTTCCTATGTTGTTGCATAGGAGGGAAAGGCAGTGTTTCTCAGTTAACTGAGGTCTTGATTACATTACGGTGAGAAAGTCACATTCTTAGAGACAGCGATCTGAATAAAGAGGAACAATTAACTCCCATTGGATGCATTTCAAAGCTTTTCTCCCATCGACTCTGCCACACAGGAGAACCGCATTATGTGTGTCGACAATTCCTCGTATGACTTAAAGAAAAAGTCTGGGAAACAATGGGTGACCCTGGACTTTAGACAAGAGAGAAACCCAATCTAGAGTGAAAGGGAAAGCTACATCATTAAACTTTAAAGGAGGTATATAGATGTCTTATACAGTTGGCAACAGGAGGCCAAGGTTTACATCTCGAGGTCACTTCTCTTCACGTACAGCAGATCAGTAGTGACAGGAAGTGCTACTTGCTGACAGCTGTTCAGTGTTGTGTGCAAAATGATTTAGTAGCATTATTCCAATTCTTCTGGACAAGTATGTACATTGCAACTGACATTAACTTGTTGGCAGCATGTTGCTAGCGGCCAATGTCTCAAAGGGCGAAAGCAGCTCAAAAACAACTCAGAACAACCTGCCTCTTGGGGTTAATTCCTTCACACTTGGTTTTCACACATACTGGGGATCTTTCTTTCTTTCTTTCTTTTCTTTCTTTCCTTGCAGAATAACTTGTAACTAAAAGGCATTTGGGATGTTGCACATAAGCAGGGATTTCAAATGCAGAAACGGCTTAAGATTTTGACTTTCTGTGTTTAGCAGAAACGGAGACCCATGGATGTTGCTCAATTTGAGATCTGTGTGCTGCTGAGTTTACCAGAATGTTGAAAGTGGCAATTTAGAAACACAAGTGGTGTGTCACTTCTGAATTCTGTGGTGTTAAGTACAGAGAAATCTATAGGGAGGTTTTAAAAAGTGATTTTATAAGTAGCTCCAATAAAATCCAGTGATTTTATAAGTAGCTTTCCAATGTCTCCCTAGTATAAGGCTCATAAGGCGATTATGAGAAAAGGGATAGGGGAGGGAGGGAGAAAGAAATCATGGGACAATGGGCTCCTTTGCTGGAGTGGCGGGCTTTTTCTCCCACCAGAGGTTTTCAGGCTGGAAATTCACTTACCTCCTGCCATGCAAGTCAATTGAAATGGCAATGTTTTAACAGGAGGAAAAGAAAGGATGCATCCCTCAAAATGCTTGATGGCATAGAGGCCCATACCCTGACAAGGACCCTTGGGGAACAAGGTCCTCATTGAAGTGATGGGCTTCTCCTTCCCTGTCCATTTACAGAGATACACCATTTTCCTTTCCGCATGCAGCAATATTGCCTTGCATGGGGGCATGGAAAATAACAGGCACTCACACTTTACACTGTGGGTGCCCTTTGTGGGATTGTGCGTGGCGCTTCAGACCCTGGGGAACTTACCAGTTGTATGGGTTGACCTGCCTCCAGGGCCGTCTTAACCATAGGCACCAGTGGTGTGGGGCAGTCGGCTCAGGAGCTTCACCCATCCAACCCTCCCTTTGTTTCTTGTTTCTTTTTTGCAGCTTAACATTTTTCTTCCTATTTAGCGGGTGCTGCTACGGTCTTTGACTGGTTGCTGTTGAAGGACCAGGAAGAAATTTTCCTGCATTGGCAGGCTTTATCTTCTCCATAGCAGTTTGTCACAACTTTGGCTGCTTAAGGCCTTGGGCGGAATCCTTTAGTCTTTTCTTCCCTAAATATGGGGGGCATGAAGTGGTGACTCACCCCCCTGCTTTGGCGATTCCAGGGTCCCCTCTTAAAGGGGTTGTAATATGGGTGTCACTGGCCATACACTCAAAGGTTGTCAGTGAACTACCCTACGTGCGGGGATATGAGGTGGGCTGCCTGTGTACACATGTGTCTTACAGGGCACCCTCATATCCCATTTACCCTGAGGAGCCCCAGTTTCCCCTGGCTGGGGGGCTGGTAGGGGTACACGTCCAAGGCCTAAGCCAAGGTCTTCCTACATTCGGAAGTTTAATAAAGTTGTGGCCAAATTTTAATTCCATAACATGTTGTCACAAGTCTTTATTCCTTTCTGGTGGTCCCTGGGGGCTGGGACAGTCTCCGCCTGGTCGCACAAAGGCTGGTAGGGTGAATATCCACTCCCATGAAACTTCTGACCTCATCGGGCAAGGCTTTTTTATGTTCTTATGCATTTTGTAGGCAACATTCAACACTGAATGTTGGCAATCAGACTTTTTCTGTGGCTTCCGGTCCAAGTGGTAGCAAACACCCTTTCTCTTTCATTCTTAGTAGCAACTGAGAAGGAAGATGCTTGCATCAATCGTATTTTCAGTAGATATCATAAAATATCTACTTAACCAATGGCTCCATGATCGACAATGCCACTATGATAACCTTTTACTTGTGATCTATTTCTATTAAAAGGTAAAGGTACCCCTGCCCGTACGGGCCAGTCTTGCCAGACTCTAGGGTTGTGCGCTCATCTCACTCTATAGGCCGGGAGCCAGCGCTGTCCGCAGACACTTCCGGGTCACGTGGCCAGTGTGACAAGCTGCATCTGGCGAGCCAGCGCAGCACACGGAAACGCCGTTTACCTTCCCGCTACAAAGCGGTACCTATTTATCTACTTGCACTTAGGGGTGCTTTCGAACTGCTAGGTGGGCAGGAGCTGGGACCTAACGATGGGAGCGCACCCTGCCGCGGGGATTCGAACCGCTGACCATGCGATCGGCAAGTCCTAGGCGCTGAGGTTTTACCCACAGCGCCACCCGCGTCCCTCTGTTTCTATTATGGCGTGCTTATTCTTGATTCTGACCGTTCTGCTGCTGTGAATTGGTTAACTAATGCCCAGCTATGTAGCCCAGCAAAATGTTAGAACTATATCAGGCACGTTTAACAGATGCCACATCTGATTAAACTGTAATGCAGTTAAAGAGATTCCTCTGTGATGCCCCATTAGAGGGCCAGTTATAAATTACTGATCCATGAAGAACTGTCTACAGTAAGTCAAAATGGGTCTTTTTCAGACTGCCTGTCTTCTGCAATCAAGAAACATCATCTGGTTCTTTGTTAATGAGGTGTTTGGTTTTAAGCGGAGCAAGCAACAACAAAAAGTACACAATCAAAGCTTTATTGAGCTACTCTGTCTTTTATAGTACAGCATTTTGGATTGCAGTCATCTGAGAACTTGTCCCACACAACTGAATGAGATTTGGGACTGCTTTAAACATATGCATCACTTGATGTCAAAGACACGAAAGCTTTCTTCAGTCATTATTGCTCCTATGCAGAGCAAGATGAGTGCTGAGAGTGTTGAATTTCTCCAAGTAGCCCTGCTGCTGGCATCACATATACCAATTAGGGAGAAGACCTTCTAATGACTGCCTTTATGTGTGAAGGCTTCCATGTGACCTGGAATCTTGAATGGTGGCATGGGGCAGTGGCACATACCTGACATCCTAGCAGCAGAGTTCTTCTGCTTACTGGGAGAGGGAGGATGAGGTGACAGGGAATAATAATAATAATAATAATAATAATAATAATAATAATAATAATTTATTTATACCCCGCCCGTCTGGCTGGGTTTCCCCAGTCACTCTGGGTGGCTTCCAACAGAATATTAAAATACAATAATCTATTAAACATTAAAAGCTTCCCTAAACAGGACTGCCTTCAGATGTCTTCTAAAAGTCTGGTAGTTGTTTTTCTCTTTGACATCTGGTGGGAGGGCGTTCCACAGGGCATGTGCCACTACTGAGAAGGCCTTCTGCCTGGTTCCCTGTAACTTGGCTTCTCGCAGCAAGGGAACCGCCAGAAGGCCATCGGAGCTGGACCTCAGTGTCCGGGCAGAATGATGGGGGTGGAGACGCTCCTTCAGGTATACTGGGCCGAGGTCGTTTAGGGCTTTAAAGGTCAGCACCAACACTTTGAATTGTGCTCGGAAACGTACAGGAAGCTGTTGACACTGTGCAAAGGCAACAGCAGAGCCAATCCAGGCAAAGGCCCCCTCCCTGGAGACATCTGCATTGCATTGAAGGACACCAGGGGAAATGGCTGCTCAGTCCACCGCCATGCTTGTTGTCTTCCCATAAGCATTTTCTTGGCCACTGTGACGACAGAATGCTGGAGCAAATGGGCTCTTGTGTTCTTATGCATAAGGCAATGAACTGCTGACTTGAACATGTGAATGAGAACCACAAAGAAGGCGTTCACATCTCTTTATATAGAGCATGAAACCAAACCCTTTTTACTGTAGTCAATTCACACATCCAACCACCAGTCTCTGGGTTTACAGAATAGTGAAGGGCAGAGAAACTCAGCAATGTGTTTGTGTGTGTGTGTGTGTGTGTACCAGCTGTTTCCACGGGGATAAATATATTGTGTCATGTGCTGAATCCTAATTTATCAAGTTGTATATCATGGATAGTCAAAATAATTTATATAATTTAAAACTGTTTTCTAAATATAGCATATGAAAAGACCCTGTCCCAGATACTCCTATGATTAAAAAAAGAATCAGTCTCTTTTATAAGTTAGTTAGTTATGTTTTGTTCTTATAAATCTCTCTGGGAGTGATGTGTGGACCATTCTAGAGAACTAAAACAGAAATGGTGGAATTGGCCCTCTGGCGGCAATCGTAAACGTGTTTCTTAGAGTAAGGACCTTTGGACACAGTGGGGATTACTTCTGAGTACATGTACATACATAGAAGTATATGGTGAATTTTGTTTCCTGTAAAAGAGCAAGTTGTATTGTTTTAATATTTCACTTCTTCAGATGACTTTTTCTGGGATCCAGAAAAGTACAACATCAGACATATACGTTTGCAGTACAGTCATACCTTGGAAGTTGAACGGAATCCATTCCGGAAGCCTGTTCGACTTCCAAAATGTTCGGAAACCAAAGCATGGCTTCTAATTGGCTGCAGGAAGCTCAATTGGAAGCTGCAGAGGCCCCGTCAGACGTTCGGCTTCCAAAAATAGTTCGCAAACCTCAACAGTCACTTCCAGGTTTGTGGTGTTTGGGAGGCAAAACATTCGAGAACTAAGCTGTTCGAAAACCAAGGTATGACTGTATTGGAGCCTCTTCACAGCATCCACTAACACCACATTTCAAGTCCACCCTTGACGGCAATTCGCTGCTCAGAAAGGGGAACTATAGCCACACAAATCATTTACATGTACATATAGATAATTGTTGGGTCCTATCAAGACTGGGCCAGGCCTATAGATGTCTAGAACAAGGGCTGAGCATTCATCTCAGTGGCTCCACTAAACAACTTCAGTTGGTTCTAAGGAATGACTGATGGGCCATTTAGCAGCAACAGCCACAATCATACCAAGCCTGCCCAAAATGGACACTTCACAATTCCTCTTCTGGAAGACCCTTCTTCTGAAAAGGGTTTTGAGTAAGCAATCTGTCAATTTTGGTTTCTCGTTTTTCCTCTCTTAAATTTATTTCTGCATTAATTTGTGAGATATAGATATACCTATTTTTAAAGTCCTCATGAAAATTCATTGGTTTTTTTATTGCAAATTTCTCCTACCATACACATGTTTGGATGTAATTTTGCCTAATACACACTCCTACAAAGCACTTTCCCCTCACATAATGCATTTGCAATGGCATTTTCAGCAGTATTTGCATTTTTGTAGACTGGAGTTAAATGGGAAAGGTGTGTGAATTTTGAAGGGTGAATTTCTCATATTATTTCGGAAAATGAAAATGGGTAGGCTCACCTTCAAATGCAAAACCAAATAGAATTTCTCCCTTTTCACTGTTTTTGAGCCACATTAGTCCACATTAGCTTATGCAGCCAAGTCTGACCACCCCAAGTTTTTCTGTCCAAAGCACCTTTCGCTGTGGGTAAAACCTCAGTGGCTAGGACTTGCTGATCGCATGGTCGGCGGTTCGAATCCGTGGCAGGGTGAGCTCCCGTCGTTCGGTCCCAGCTCCTGCCACCTAGCAGTTCGAAAGCACCCTTAAGTGCAAGTAGATAAATAGGTACCGCTTTATAGCGGGAAGGTAAACGGCATTTCCGTGTGCTGCGCTGGTGCTGGCTCACCAGAGCAGCTTCGTCACACTGGCCACGTGACCCGGAAGTGTCTTCAGACAGCGCTGGCCCCCGGCCTCTTGAGCGAGATGAGCGCGCAACCCCAGAGTCAGACACGACTGGCCTGTACGGGCAGGGGTACCTTTACCTTTACTAGCACTTGTGTAGGCAATCTGGAATCCTAGAGCCACATGAAGCCATGCAGTTATTGCTCTAGTTTCATACAGCGCAAAGGAGAGTGAAATAGATAAAAAGGGGGTAGTTGCCATGTGTCCTCTTTTTCCAGGAAATGTCCTCTTTTTCAAGGGTAAAATTTCTGTCCGGATGGAATGTTTTTATTTGCCAAAATGTCTCTGGCTATACTTTCTGGATGACACCTAGACATAACGGGTGGCTGAAGACTTGCTTTCCTCTTCTCCTTACCCCTCAGCAATATATCATAGCTTCTATAGCCTATTTGTAGTAGGGTACTTGAAACCACAGTTTTCATAGCATTCTCTTTTTGCTCTTCAAAATATGGCAACCTTGTTGTTGTTGTTGTTTAGTCGTTTAGTCGTGTCCGACTCTTCATGACCCCATGGACCAGAGCACGCCAGGCACTCCTGTCTTCCACTGCCTCCCATAGTTTGGTCAAACTCATGCTGGTAGCTTCTAGAATACTGTCCAACCATCTTGTCCTCTGCCGTCCCCTTCTCCTTGTGCCCTCCATCTTTCCCAACATCAGGGTCTGTTCCAGGGAGTCTTCTCTTCTCATGAGGTGGCCAAAGTATTGGAGCCTCAGCTTCATGATCTGTCCTTAGAGTGTCAGAAAGTGTGTGTGTGTGTGTGTGTGAGAGAGAGAGAGAGAGAGAGAGAGAGAGAGAGAGAGAGAGAGAGAG
>JAXCMG010000104.1:729211-741483 GCA_034642415.1 Podarcis siculus
AGAGAGAGAGAGAGAGAGAGAGAGAGAGAGAGAGAGAGAGAGAGAGAAGGGGTGTTGGGAAGAGTGAGAAAGGGGAGTGACCTCACCCACCTTTGGGTTTAAGTTGTAATCTGCATCGTGAAATGATAAATCAAGATACCAAACAAGTTTACAGTTTGCCACTGATGTTTGTTATTGAGAAGGGAATGTCTTTGGGCAGCTATACATTAAGACTGGGCTAGGGTGCATTTTAACATCTGCTATGGCTCTAAGAGGCCAATATGGGTTTGAGAGAGGAGGCGATGAAAAGATCAAACTGATTTCGGTAAAAGGGATTCAAATGTCAATTGCAATTTCATCCTTCACAAAAGATTATGCAGGCTGCTAGAGATAAACACTATTAATGTCGAAATGTAAAATACCAATTTTAAATATGTCAGCAGTACACAACAATCAAGGGGAACAGGGATTCAGAACTCAGTCTTGTGAAGCAGAAAGCCTTCCCGCCTGGAACCAAGGAGCTTTACCTCTAGTGGGCTGTTGGAACAATTCCCAGTATCATTTCTGTGTAAGTGAATAATTTCAATAAATATTATTCGGCAAAGGCAGCTGTTCTATACATAAGGCCAGACAAAGCATTTGTGCTGAATTATGACAGTGCTCTGCTCCTGAGGGTTTGCAGATGAACTTCATGCCAAAAGAGAGGATCGCACAGAGCTAGGAAAGTCAGAAACAGTTTCACTAGACCAGAGGTTCACAAGCCTATTTGGCTAACAGCCCCCTTTTCAAGGGGGGTGGATTACTTAGTGCTTCCCTGGAAATCTACCCTTTTTAAGTGAACATACAATAGGATACAGTAGCAAATGTGCATTCTTTTGCATGACCAGGCTGTGACAGCCCCAGCCCCCAGGGACCGCAAGAAAAGAATAAAGACTCTGACAAAGTTATGGAATTAAATTGGGCCACAACTTTATTAAACTTCCAAATGTAGGAAGACCTTGGCTTAGTCCTTGGGCATGTACCCCTCCCAGCCCCCCAGCCGGGGGAACTGGGGAACATCAGGGTAAATGGGATATAGGGGTGCTCTGCGAGATGTATGTGTAGCAGGCAGCCCTGCCTATATCCCCACACGCAGGGTAGTTCACTGACAACCTTTCGGTGTATGGCCAGTGACACCCAAAATATAACCCCTTTAAGAGGGGGATCCTGGAATCGCCACCGCAGGGGGGTGAGTCACTACTTCATGCCCCCATTATAGGGAAGAAAAGACTAAAGGATTCCACCCAAGGCCATAAACTGCCAAAGTTGTGACAAATTGCTATGGGGAAGACAAAACCTGCCAATGCAGGAAAATTTCTTCCTGGTCCTTCAACAGCAACCAGTCAAGGACAGTAGCATCGCCCGCTAAACAGGAAGAAAAAGTTAACCTGCAAACAAAAAAACATTAACAAAGGGAGGGGAGGGAGGGTGAATCTCCAGAGCCAACTGCCTGGCTACTGCCGGCTCCACTCCCTATTTATAAATTGGACTGGCCCCACCTCCCAGCAGTGAAACTTGATTACTGAGGTTGGGCGCGAACCTCCAAAGAATAACACTGAGAGGCAGGCCAGCACCTGTTTGCCAGTAAGTTCCCTGGGAACTGTAGCACCGCACGCGATCACACAAAGGACACCCACAATGTAAAGTGTGAGTGCTCATTAAATATCTATATTTCTACCTATGTCCTACAACATAGTAAAGAAAGATGAAAAGCCCATGGGGCGGAATGGCGTGAAACCTGCCGCCTCAGTCCTATCTGCCCCAGGGAAAGGGCTGGTGCTGCAGCCCACCTGCCATTTGCCAAATAGGCAGGCAAGCTGTGATCCACTTCCTGGACCTAGGTGTCTTTAGAAGACATCTGAAGGCAGGCCTGTATAGGGAAGTTTTTAATGTTTAATGTTTTCTTAAGAATTGATGTTTTTGAATTATGGTGTTGGAGGAGACTCTTGAGAGTCCCATGGACTGCAAGAAGATCAAACCTCTCCATTCTTAAGGAAATCAGCCCTGAGTACTCACTGGAAGGACAGATCCTGAAGCCAAGGCTCCAATACTTTGGCCACCTCATGAGAAGAGAAGACTTCCTGGAAAAGACCCTGATGTTGGGAAAGATGGAGGGCACAAGGAGAAGGGGACGACAAAGGATGAGATGGTTGGACAGTGTTCTTGAAGCCACTAACATGAGTTTGACCAAACTGTGGGAGCCAGTGGAAGACAGGAGGGCCTGGCGTGCTCTGGTCCATGGGTTCATGAAGAGTCGGACATGACTAAACAACTAAAGAAAATGTTTTTATATATTTTGCCATGGGATAAAATTATTATTATTATTATTATTATTATTATTATTATTATTGAATAGTACACCACTATTTTCATTGGAGAAATATTAGAGGGTATCTGTGCAAATTTCAGTACCTAACATGGTTTAAATGCTTAATTTCTTACCCACTTTTTGGTGTTAAAAGGGAAAGAGTAGTACCCAATGCTTTTTCCCTATATAGTTTAGCAATGTTAAAAGCTTCCTAAAATCTGCACTTTTGGACTGGGGCAAAGAAGCATGTTGCGACTTGTCAGTTCTGGTTTTATCAGTGACTTATCATAACTTTGAAATTACTTGTGGTCAGAAATTGCTGCGGAGGAAAAATAGAGAAATTTGCTCACAAACGCTGATACCCTGGACTATAAACAAAATGTGTTGTTGTTGTTTAAAAAACCTGTGTTTAATCTTCTGTCTTAATGCACTGCTGAGCCCAAAATGTTTGGTAGCCTCCACAGTGCAGATGTCTACAGCAAGACTCCTGTTTTCTGTAATGGAAAGCAGCCTTCGCTGCTAAATAAAATCTTGTTTAGCAAGGCTATTGTTCTGCTATACAGTGGTACCTCGCAAGACAAATGCCTCACAAGACAAAAAACTCGCAAGACGAAAGAGTTTTCCGTTTTTTGAGTCGCTTCGCAAGACGAATTTCCCTATGGGCTTGCTGTGCAAGACAAAAACGTCTTGCGAGTTCTTGCGAGTTTGTTTCCTTTTTCTTAAAGCCACTAAGTTAATAGCGAGTTTGTTTCCTTTTTCTTAAAGCCGCTTTTTCTTAAAGCCGCTAAGTACCATTAATAGCCATTAATAGCTGTGCTTTGCAAGATGAAAAATCCGCAAGACGAAGAAACTCGCAGAACGGATTAATTTCGTCTTGTGAGGCACCACTGTAGATTTGGTTGCATCTCCTATCCAGCACATAGAGAACCATTTCGCCTTTCCATTTCCTATATTCTAGGACTGCTTTCCATGTTATATAGTTTGGTGCAACTAGTGCAGAATGTTTTCTACCAATTTGGATAGGTATTGAGAAATGTAATCCTATTAGACTTGCACTACACTTTGCTGCCTGCTTGCTCCTTCATAGTCTGGAACAAGGGCACCAACTTGTCCCCCACATTGTGGGGGGTGCACCACACGAGCGTCATGTTACACATAATGTGACGCATCCTGCCCACATCTAGGGCACTCACACACTGGGTGAGGAATGAGGAGCTGGGCTCAACGCTCAGCCTCCTCCTTCCTGCATGACATTGGCGAGGAGGAGGTGGAGAAGACCACAGGATTTGGGGGGGAGCCAAGCCCCCATCTTGAAAAAATTGGGGGTGCTGAAGACCCCTCAGCCCTCATCACTTGGCACAGCTGTCCTGGGACCCACATCCTTGGAACATCACCTCTCATTGAATAAGCATTTGCAACAGTTATTAGAATTTAGGTTCTTTTGGTGTGTCCTCTCTGCAAGGAAGTCTAAACATCTCTGTCTAGTAGCAGAGTCTTCACTTCTGGGTTTCGGAAGAAAGCACTTTTCCTCACTTTTGATAAGGGAAGGGGTGGGAAACTTTACTATTTTGACTCAAATTTGGCTTTATTTTGCCTTGTGGACTATTGCATTTTTAAAACATTGAGTGCCATGCAGGTTTTCACATGCACTTTGGTTCATGTCAGCATATGAAATGCGATTATTTCAATTGTGCTTTTATTTGTGGTCTGTCCTGAGCATTTTGAAAAAAGTTGCACAAAAATATTAACAAATTGCTAAGGCTGCAATCCTCTACATGCTTACATGAGAGTAAGCCCATTGAATTTAGCTGGGCTTTTTTGAGTATATAGGTCTGGGAATATATTGTAAATTGTCTGTTCCTCTCAAATCTGTCAGCATTCACACCTGGAAACACTGATCAAAATAATATCATATTCATTTATTTTGCAATATTATAAACACTTACTTTAGAGTAAGGCCAACTCATCTCACTATAACTTACTTCTGAATAGACATGTCTAGGACTGTGTTAGAAAATTTTGCTTGATAGCCTTTTGCCAAGTTTGTTTTAGTTCTAGCCTATTCATTATTTTTATTTAATTAAAATAAATATTTTTACAACTTTTATAACAGCTTCTTAAGGCTAATAATAATAATAATAATAATAACTACCACCATATTTAGTATGTGAGTAGACCTCAGAATGAAATTTATGTGATGTGCAATGCTGTCTAAATAAACCCTTCTTTTGAATTCAAGGGTGGTGATCTTGGAAGAATAAAACATATTACCAATGATATTTAAATGTTGACAGTAAATGTGCTGTTTAAATAGGTCAATAGTTAGGAGGTATAATAAACTACAGACATATGGCCCTTGGGACTCACTGATAGGAGTTTATATAAAATGAGATTAAGGGTGCTCATGCAAAGCAAATTTATTCATTGATTTATTCATTGATTGACTGATGATGTGATTGATTACCATACTGACAGGAGAGATGGCTTTGTACGTGTAATAGAAATCTTAAAGGGCAAAACTGCTTAAAACAGTGAATTATTTTTCCATCCATCTATATGGATGAGAATAGAATGGTCACAACACAATCTTGAGGAGAAAAGGTATTGAAAGAAAGAATGAGGTATTTTTTGCTCACCGTGGGAGCCAATCTTGTCAAAGCTACACATTGTTACATCCCATTGTTTTCAGTTGGAAAGTACAGCTCAACTTTCAACCTTAACTACAAAAAATCAGTAGGATATAAAAGCCAACCCCCCCGATGGGACCACATTAAAAGCGAGGGGAAAGCAGGTCTACTTCCTGGTGGGACCAGGTTGTGGTCCAGCTGCCTAGCCGGCTGCCTCAGCATGGGGACGGGGTGGTATCCCGCGTCCCACTGGGGAAGACCTCGGCCACATCAGGATGCCAGGTGGTCAATCAGTTGTGGCCTAAATTTTGCCCATTAACATTAACCTAAAATTCTGTGTCCTTGTGTCTTTATTCTCTTTGGAGTGGCTTGGGGGCCTTGACACACAAGTATTATTCTCTGCTGCCCCCTCAGCTCATACTGGCTGGTATTTTGTTTTTGGTACTACTGGCAGGGACAAGAACATAAAGAGAAGATAGCAAGTTCTGGAATTCAACAGGTCAGAACCTTATAAGGCAACATAGCTCCACATGCTAGTCAGTGTGGAGTGTGTTGTGGAGATGGTGTTGTTATAAGGGACAACGAGCCATGGTGTTCACCCTGATACAGCTCATCTTGAAGCTCACCTGAACACTTGCAGCGAGGGAGAATTCCATCACTTCTAACTTGGCTCATCCCTTGATAACATTTTTGAGAAAAGTGGGCAGGGCTCCCATTGTAGCTGCCTGCAACCTCTACGGAGTGTGCCACAGTTTTACTACCATAAACCCTGTACTCACAGGTTGAGAGTGGCCCATCCTCTTGGGCACCTTCTACAACGAAGCAAGCTTTCAGATAACTGAGCTGATTTAAGCCTGAAAGAACTTGAGCATCTCTTTGGGACCCAACACTGCAATCTAGAAATCCATAGTCAACTTCATAAATGTAACGTTTGATAACTGAGCAGCAACAGCCTCAGGAAGCCAGAGGGGACTCCACTTAAGAAGGTGGAAAAGATTGGCTACAAATCTCACAGGCATGAGAGAAGTACTGACAACATCCCTAAGTGAACACAGTCACTTTCTAGCCCATCCCAAGAAAGACCTCAAAGTGGTTGTCTTCAAACAAATCAATTTGGGCAATCAAATGGATTGTGAGGTAGCAGAAGAAAATCTGTTGCAAACACTGAATTGTGCAGACAAGGTCTTTACTGGGTCTATGGATTCTTTCCTCCTAAATCGCGATAGAAGAAATAAAGATGAAAATTACATTTGCATTAAGGCAGGCTTCATCAACCTCAGCCCTCCAGATGTTTTGAGACTACAATTCCCAGCATCCCTGACCACTGGTCCTGCTAGCGAGAGATCATGGGAGTTGTAGGCCAAAAACATCTGGAATGCCGAGGTTGAGGAAGCCTGCATTAAGGTGATACTTCCCTTTCAGCTCCGAACAACCACCTCATGTGCTTTGCTTGCAATTATTCCATTTAATTCAGCATCCGATGCAAGGAGATTGTGGTGTATGAAAGCTCAAGCCTTTAAAGTATGGCTGAACATTTGAAGTGCTTAGTTTTCTTTTAAAATAAGCACTGACTGTTGTAGATCTGAACCAGAATTATCATTACAGTGAAGTGGTTTTGAGTGAAAGAGAGAATGTATATTGCACAGCTTGTGTGTCATAGATTAGTGATAGGATCCTTTCTTTTAGCTCACATCTAATTTCCGTGTTCCTCATTGGGACGCGGGTGCCGCTGTGTGTAAAACCTCAGTGCCTAGGACTTGCCGATCGTATGGTTGGCGGTTCGAATCCCCATGGCGGGGTGAGCTCCCGTCGTTCGGTCCCAGGTCCTGCCCACCTAGCAGTTCGAAAGCACACTTAAGTGCAAGTAGATAAATAGGTACCGCTTTATATCGGGAAGATAAACGGCGAATCCGTGTGCTGCGCTGGTGCTGGCTCACCAGCTGCAGCTTCATCATGCTGGCCACGTAACCCAGAAGTGTCTTCGGACGGCGCCGGCTCAGGGCCTCTAGAGCGAGATGAGCACGCAACCCTAGAGTCGGACACGACTGGCCCGTACGGGCAGGGGTACCTTTACCTTTACCTAATTTCCTCAGAAAATAAACAAAGCTACTAGGAATGTCAGATAATTCACTTATTTGTCCTATGTGCAGAATGGAAATCAATCCAGTGAAAGCAATCAGTATTAACTTCCATCGCTGTTTTCAACCCGCAAAAAAATACATAATGGTTTTTGTATTTTCCCCATTTGCATTGGGTTTCCTTTGCACTGAAACAAATGGGCTGGAAAATGTAATAACAATGTAGTTTACATAACTGTAGTGGACAGGGAGACAAATAGCATAATTTTGGGTGGGAGATGAACTGCAGCAGAATGGAAACAGTGATGCATGTGACAAATGCAGGGCAGAAAGGAAATGAAGCTACTTCCTGAAAAATCAGAAAATAACTTGGCTTACCATCACATACCAGGTGTAGGAAATCGCTCACTCAGCACCCCCCCTTCTTTCCCAAACCCTTGGCTTCCTTCCCTCCAAAGAACACAGTGTGCAGTAGTTACCAGGAAAACAGTACCAAATCTACCTCCTTCTCTTTTTTTAGTCAGAGGGCTGGATTTATACTTGGCCAAATGGGCAAGGCCAAGGGAAAGGGGGCAGGGACAAAGGCAACAACAAAAAATGCTATTTTTAGAATTAATTTCCACTGTTTTGCCCCATTCTACCTTCTTACAATGTAGACCTTCTTACAAACCTAGACAGCTTCTTAAAAAGCAGAGACATCACCTTGCCAACAAAGGTCCATATAGTTAAAGCTATGGTTTTCCAAGTAGTGATGTATGGAAGTGAAAGCTGGACCATAAAGAAGGCTGATCGCTGAAGAATTGATGCTTTTGAATTACGGTGCTGGATGAGACTCTTGAGAGTCCCATGGACTGCAAGAAGATCAAACCTATCCATTCTGAAGGAAATGAGCCCTGAGTGCTCACTGGAAGGACAGATCGTGAAGCTGAGGCTCCAATACTTTGGCCACCTCATGAGAAGAGATGACTCCCTGGAAAAGACCCTGATGTTGGGAAAGATGGAGGGCACAAGGAGAAGGGGACAACAGAGGATGAGATGGTTGGATAGTGTTCTCAAGGCTACCAGCATGAGCTTGACCAATACGGGAGGCAGTGGAAGACAGAAGTGCCTGGCGTGCTCTGGTCCATGGGGTCACAAAGAGTCGGACACGACTAAACGACTAAACAACAACAACAGCAACCTTCTTACATTCATTCCATTATTGATCTCCTTGTTCCTGCATTAATTTCTACCCCTTTAATGCATTTCATATCGGTTTCTACTCCACTTCCCCCCCCCCCATCATTCTGCTGTGACTTTTACAGAGAGCTCACTTTGCCGCTAGCATTCGCCTGCTCTGTATCTGATCAGGAGCATCCCACTGCAGCTGCAAAGGGGGTCGGGGTTCATAGTTGAAGCTGGTCAGTCTTATCCTTCGTAGCTGCTCTTACATGACAGGGCTTGTCCCTCTGCCTCCTCAGGCAGAGCTAACTTACAGAGTTCCCATTTGAAGACAGATTGTGTTCACTTTCTCCAGTGATAGCTGGAGGCAGGAAGTGATGGAGAGAAGGAGAAGAACGTAGCAGGAAGAAAGCGAAGGAGGGAGTTGGTGGGAAGGAACAGGACTGATGGGTTTCAAGAAATGCTGGATCAGCAAACATGCTCAACCGTCACTTGCGAAGATGGGTTCAGAGGGCTGTGTTGCTTGCTGAAACCTGCTGTGTGATCCCACTTTATATGTTAGGCCTGCCTTCTTTCTAGGAGGCAGTTTTTATTACAGCAATTAAGCTGCATGTGGCCTTGCACTAGAACGAAGAGAACGCTCATCATCTAAGTGCTGTTATCATTATTGGGGAGGGGGAGATTGTCACTGTGCATATGGTTCAAACATATGGTGTAACCTATATGTCCAATAAATAGATACGCTCTGAATAATGAGCATTCATAATGAGATGCTTGAAAATGCCACCACTATATATTTAAAGGAATAATTCAACAAATGCCTTCCGAGAAAGAAAACACTGGAGAACGTAATTTCTCCACTGGCACTTCACAAACAGAAACAGAAGCAAAGTTTGTCAGATAAATGGCACATTATGCATTATTCACCCAAGATCACAACACAGTAATTTTTCACCCAATCAAATAGGGTACGGCATACTCAAATGGGTGGGTGGGTGGATTCCTTGCATCTGACAAGCAAAATGGAATACAAAGTAGAAGTTTTGTTTTTGGACTTCCAAGCAAAATCCCGTTATTTGTTTCCTTTGAGAAACAGTCAAAACGTGAAGCAAGCCAGACCTATCAGAAAACGTAATAAATATGTAACTTGCAGAGAAATACACAGGCAGCCACAAATAAATGAGATAAAATGGAAGGGGTGTCTAGCAGCCTGTCCTCTTCAGATGAAGCTGGAACACCAACTGAAGAAGCCCACTTCAGAGGTTGTCAGACCACTTCTGAAATGAGATGAATGTTGCCCATTGTTGTCTGAAGAGAAGTGGCTGGTGCTGAAGCTTCAGACCTACTTCATAGGATACATTTTTGTTTTCCAGTAAGTGCAATTGGATATTTATCTAGACCTTCTGAAAGCAAGCTCTCCTTAAAATGAAAAGGACAAAAATCCTCTAGCTTCCAACCAGGAAAGGATGGTAACTGAGGTATTTACAAGAGGAAAGCTAATAGCTTGCACAAAGCAAATGTTCCAGAAAATGGCATGGCTGATTATTCTCCTCTTCCAAGTGTTTAGTATTCTATTGCTATTCCATACATTTGTGTTTGTCCTGAGACCTAATAATTCTTACGACACGGTCCATCCAAATTGTGAAGCCTGATTCTCTGTATGTTGACTCAACAGCTAAATCCCATGACAACCTTCAAGCCCATTGACAGCATTGAGATAAAGTGTTTTAGTGTTACTGAATCATCTCTTACATGAATTCCCATTTTCTTCTCCTCATCTTATGATGTTTTCCTTCTGAATATAACAGCTAAGAAATCTTCACAAACTGGAGCGACCCTCTGACGGTAGACAAGAGTTCCGTGAGGAATTATCAAAAGTTCTTTCAAAGCTCAATGATTTTGAGATTCAGTCATTTCATATTTTACAAAGTGAAAAGGATGTCATAAATATATTTTTCTCATAAACCTCTTGATTTCACACTTGAGAAATGTGCCTAGTTTGCTGTCAAAGTACATTTCTTTCTACATTTCTGATGCGAAGAAGAAAACAGCTCTTCAACTTTAGCTGGTTTACAATTAACTTTAAGTATGTCTAAGTGAGTTGTATAAATGATCCACTTGTAAAGTTGCTAAGAAGCAGAGAAAATACAATTGTCTTAAAAAGTAAGTTTTGGAAGATTTCTTTTAGCTCTTTCTGCCAACATTCATACATAAACCCCTGCTCTTTTAATTCCACCAGTGACATTTCCCCCCATTCTATCAACACCAAGCAATGCTAATGCTCCTTACAGTTTAGCATCGACCTATCTATACTATAATTTCTTATATAAACTATTGACCCATTGATTCCAGCCTCTGGTTCACTAAGAAATGTCATATTTCATCACCTATTAGTCATGTTCATGCATGGGAGGAGCTCTTACCCTTTCAGTCTGGCTGAATTACTTGTAAAAATGCAGAAGGGATGACCTTAGAAAGCATATGTGTTGTAACGGATATTGCTTCGCTACCTCCAGGTGTGCATTCAAGTAAAACCTCATGTGACATTTTTGGCTACTGCTACCTCCCAAGTCTGTTGACTGAATTCTAGGTTTGGACCAAGGTTATATGTACTAATAGTGATGCAGGTGGCGCTGTGGTCTAAACCACTGAGCCTCTTGGGCTTGCCAATCAGAAGGTCGGCGGTTTGAATCCCTGTGATGGGGGGAGCTCCCATTGCTCTGTCCCAGCTATCTATATCTATCTATCTATCTATCTATCTATCTATCTATCTATCTATCTATCTATCTATCATCTATCTATCTATCTATCTATATCTATCTATCTATCTGTCTACCTACCTACCTACCTACCTATCTATCTATCTATCTATCTATCTATCTCTGTCATCTATCTATCTATATCTATCTATCTTTGGTATTTATAAATCACCCTTGTGGCAAAGGTGCTATGAGCAATGTACAAGAAACATATAAATATCAAAACACAAACAGTAAATAATTAATGTGAAAAAGAAATATGTACAACTCCTTAAAACACTGATTCAAATATGGCTGCTGAGGATCCCATTGTCAAACTACAAAAGCCTGGGTTTGTGATTTAACTCAAGGAACCCCTCAGAACCCCAGTGTACTCCCTGTCCCTTGGTTCACCTAGTAGACATTCAGTCCTCCAAATGTGATCAAGAACTATAAACTGTTGAAATAAATAAATGCTTCGTTAAAAGCTCTGTAAAGGAAAAAAACGAGCACATTCCAATATACAGTGGAACCTCGGGTTAAGTACTTAATTCGTTCTGGAGGTCTGTTCTTAACCTGAAACTGTTCTTAACCTGAAGCACCACTTTAGCTAATGGGGCCTCCTGCTGCTGCTGCGCCGCTGGAGCATGATTTATGTTCTCATCCTGAAGGAAAGTTCTTAACCTGAAGCCCTATTTCTGGGTTAGTGGAGTCTGTAACCCGACGTGTATGTAACCTGAAGCATATGTAACCCGAGGTACCACTGTACACTGTGATCATTGAATAGATGGATCTGCTTGCAAACGTATCCCTCAGCTTTGGGAAGTACATGTCAAAGTGATGATTCTTCAACGTCAGCTTCATTGAACTGGTCGTGTTATTCAGACGCCTGATTATTGTCTTCCCAAGCAACTACTCTATTCCAAACTTAAAAATGGAAAGTGTAATGCTGGTGGTCAACAAAACAGGTTTAAAGACTCTCTCAAGTCAAATCTTTAAAAATGTAGTATAAACACAGACAACTGGGAAACACTGGCCCTTGAGCACTCCAATTGGAGAACAGCCTTTACCAAATGTGTCATGGGCTTTGAGGATGCTCTAACTCAGGATGAAAGGGAGAAATGTCCTAAGAGGAAGGCATATTTGGCAAACCCTTACCATGATCAACTCCTGCCCGGAAACCTATGTCCCCAATGTGGAAGGACGTGTGGATCCAGAATTGGCCTCCACAGTCACTTATGGACTCACAGTTAAGACTGTGTTCATGAACGACACTCTTACTTGGCTAAGATTGCAAGAAGAAGAAGAAGAAGAAGAAGAAGAAGAAGAAGAAGAAGAAGAA
>JAXCMG010000104.1:744792-810119 GCA_034642415.1 Podarcis siculus
TTCCTTCCTTCCTTCCTTCCTTCCTTCCTTCCTTCCTTCCTTCCTTCTTTCTTTCTTTCAGAATGCACACCTTGCTTTTTGAGGCACTATCTCAACAAAACAGCTTACAGTCCCAAATAAAAACCAGCTCTACCTCACAACAATCGAAAAATAAAATAAAACAGGGGTTGCACAAATAAAATAGGGGTTGCATAAATAAAATAGGCTAATTTGGGAAGGCTTGGGAGAAAGGTTTTTGTCAAGTGTTTAAAAAAGATAGCAATGTTTTGACTTGCTTTACTGCTAAGGGAAGAGAATTCTAGAAAACTGGTACCACAACTGCTACCAGATAGCATTTTCCCTGGGAAGCTTAACCACTAGTAAATTTGCTTCCTGCTCAAGAAGCATATCATTCTCATTTCTTGGGCCAAACCTTACCCTCTTCCTCCTCCTGTCAAATGTTTCGATCATCTCCACCCCCAAATCTTCCAGAACTGCTCATTTTACCTTGAGCGCTTCATTAGTTCATTGCAGTGGTTATTCACCTCAGAGTTCAGTTTAAAATTTTCAGGCTCATTTCTCCTTTACAAGAAACCCGAGATTTCCCAGACCTAGACTTCATATGCACCACACTCCATCAGTTCCGCTAATGCAAAAATTATCCACCTGATCTCTACCATTGTTCCTGCAGTAATTGTTGAATCATTGACATATGCCCCGGCGCGATGGCAGCGCAAACCCTCTTCTCATTAATGGGTCTCTGCACTCCTTGTGCAACTGATTGAACTAGCCGTTTCATTGCTAATCTCAAATATGTTACAGAAGGGGGCAAATTCACTGTAATAACCTTTTGAACCTATTGACAACAGTGACCCCCATCTGCAGCGATAATAACAATAAAACTGCAATGCTTTCTGATGAGCGACTCAATCTTTTTGGGAGTACAAAGCTTGCTCATGAGGTTATGTCTCACCTTCTTGCAAAATCATTGGCAACATGTTTCATTCAAATGGGTGGGAATTAGGCCAAATAGCTGAAGCCATAAAATTCCCCAGGTTCTTCTCATTGACATACAGAGCAGGGCAAAACTGCCTTCATAATCAAAATATTTCTTTTAAAAAGTGAGTGTGCCATCTCTCAGTAATTATGGCTGATTATCTATAGGTCTTATTTCAAATTCCCTGACTTTTCATGCATTCCTTCACTGGCTGAATAAATGAATGAATGAATGAATGAATGAATGAATGAATGAATGAATGAATGAATCTTTATTTGCATCAGCCATCGGCCATAGCAATAGAACAATATACAAAGAATAGAAATAAAAAGTCAATTAAATAAAATACATTTTAGGGTTTTGACTAATGGATCGTATTCTGATTGCCCCAGCTAGAAACCTTGCAACCTTTGCTGTCACCTGCTCATCTTGATCTGTCAAGAGAAAGGACACTGTGGCAGTGGTTGGGCAACCCGGAATGGACAATAAAAGAGGGGTGATAATCTCATCCCTCAAGCCTTTATAAAGAGTACAAGCCAGAAGGGCATGCGCCACCGATTTGGTACTGCCATCTCCACAGGGACATAAGCGTTTTTTGTGTGGAATCTGTTGGAATCGTCCCTCAAGTACAGCCAAGGGCAATACATTCAATCTTGCGAGAGTAAAAGCGCGTCTATATTTTAGAATTGCTAGGTTATGCAGATAGGGTACCAGAGAGTCGAAATGGGAAGGTGGAAAATAGTCATACCATGGCCAAATTTCCTTTTTGTGGCCAAGTTGTTCTAAGTGCAGTTGCAAAAAGGGCTAAGAACTGGGGGGGGGGGGGAATGTGGCACCAAATCCCATGGACATAACTGAACCTAATTTCTTCATAAATATACTCTGGGTTGCAGCTGGGAATCCTGATTTATCCCAGCTTATGATGAAACAGATCAGCAAACTGTGCATGGCTGAAGTCTTCACAATAGCATCCATGGGCACCTGAGTGCCCCCTACCCTTCCTGTTTTTTATGATTTAAAATTTTGAGAGGTGAACTCTGCTTTCCAACCTTTATTTCTTTCTCTTTCCCAGAATGCCCCTGGGTCCCATCTTTGGGCCAGAGATGTGTTTAGATGGACAAAGAGGGCAGGGAAATTATGAAGAGAAGCACAGTCAAAATGTATACGGTGAGAGAAAAAGAGGCATAATGAAAAAGGAAATATAAACTGGGCACTTGATACCTGAAGGAGCGTCTCCACCCCCATCGTTCTGCCCAGACGCTGAGGTCCAGCGCCAAGGACCTTCTAGCAGTTCCCTCATTGCGAGAAGCAAAGCTACAGGGAACGAGGCAGAGGGCCTTCTCGGTAGTGGCACCCGCCCTGTGGAACGCCCTCCCATCAGATGTCAAAGAGATAAACAACTACCTGACATTCAGAAGACATCTTAAGGCAGCCCTGTTCAGGGAAGTTTTTAATGTGTGACATCTTAGTGTATTTTTGGTCTTTGTGGAAGCCGCCCAGAGTGGCTGGGGAAACCCAGCCAGATGGGCGGGGTACAAATAATAATAATAATAATAATAATAATAATAATAATAATAATAATACAAAGAAGTGTCAAAGCACAAATGAATTCCCCACCGGGGGGGGGGGAGCGTATACCTAGAGGAAGAGCTAAGCAAAACAAACTCCAGGAGGAAGCATGCAAGATAAGAAGCAACATGAACTGGAGATTGTATGTAAGGCAGGAAAATAGTAGTGATGAGGCTAGAAAACATTTAGGTTATTCGTTATAATCGATAGAAGCAAGGGACATGGAAACGTACGCAAGTAAACTACCAAATGCCTCACAAAAGCAAATGTCCATTTCATGCTATTCATCCACTCTGACAGGTGGGAAAGTTACCCTTTGTATATTTTCTTCCATTTTTGCCACAGGTGGTTATTTCTGAGATGCAAAAAAAGAATGAAATGGACTCGTGGACTGCAGCTGCAGGCTTCCTTTGCCTTTTAGTGCAAACCTGAAAATATTTAATTTGGAGATATTTTCCTCCTCACAGTTTGGCCTGAGACACGCTTAACGTTGCTCAGTATCTCACCCATAATCCTTAATAAGGATTAGGATCTCCATGTTCAGAACACCAGATCCCATTTGTAACTAAAATCTGCAAGGTCAACCAGAAAGTGTCTCTTCACCTGACATTAAGGCTGCCTTCAGTTGATTAATGCAGTCAACTTAGCCTATTGAGATGTAAAATGAAGCAGTTTGTATACACTCTCTATTACCCAGAGGCTATCATTTTCAAAGTCATTCCTGGCACCTAGTACAACACAGAAATTGAAAAAGTTGGAGCCAACAATTTTTCATTTTGAAATGCCTTCTTTAAAGTTGGAAGATACATATTTAATGGTTCACCTGAAGGAAGAACCTTCTATTTTCTTTAGAGACAGTAACTAATTTATAGAGACATTTGGGATTTAAGGTACATGAAAGCATCACTGCTAAAAGGGAGTCTGCTAAGCTGGTGTGGAGACCTTCCTATAAATTGTATTTGTTTCTAATTATGCTCCAAAATTTCAGGATGCTAAAGATAGAGGTTTGATATATATATTTGGTGATTTATGAACGGTTCGCACAAGTAACAGCCTCAGTTTTGCTTCTCTTGATTAAACATTGATCCTGATTAAAATGCAAACATAATTTTAAGGTGTCAGAAATATCTGAAAGTGTATAATGAAGAATAATTTCCATCGGTATATAGATGTAACCCACTGTTAGAAAACTAAGACTGAAGTGGTTCCTGCACACCTGAAGTATCTTTGAAGCAAACAGTCTTAGCAGTAGTTATCAGGTATCTTTCAACCATTATTTACCACATTTCCCCTTACTTTTTAGGAGGGAAAAAGTGAGTCTTATAGAGCAAAAAATACGGTACTTCCTTACCTTACTCTGACCCCTTCAGGTAAACATTTCTAGAGAACGAGTGGACATTGCAAAGCAGAAGAGAGAAGAACTGAGAACATGGATACATAGCAATATAAACATACAAAAAAAAAGAAAAAAGATTTTGCACACTGGAAATTTTAATTCCACATCCAGTAGCTGAACTGATTATACCTGGGAAGATTGGGGTTTGCGTCCTCACAACTGGAGATGTGGAAAAGGTCTAACTCCAATGTGCATCAGTTATGTGGAGAAGCAAATACAGTGGTACCTTGGGTTAAGAACTTAATTCTTTCTGGAGGTCCGTTCTTCACCTGAAACTGTTCTTAACCTGAGGTACTACTTTAGCTAATGGGGCCTCCCACTGCCGCCGCGCAATTTCTGTTCTCATCCCGAAGCAAAGTTCTTAACCTGAGGTACTATTTCTGGGTTAGCGGAGTCTGTAACCTGAAGGGTCTGTAACCTGAAGCGTCTGTAACCCGAGGTACCACTGTAAATGACATCTCCCACCTAGAGATGCTAGCAATGAGACATGAGACTGTCTACAGACTAAGCAGATGCTCTACCACTGAGCTATGGTCCTTCTGGATGTAAAAGGTAAAGTAAAAGATCCCTGGATGGTTAAGTCCAGTCAAAGGCGACTATGGGGTTGCGTCACTCATCTCGCTTTCAGGTCGAGGGAGCTGGTGTTTGTCCACAGACAGCTTTCCAGGTCATGTGGCCAGCAGGACTAAACTAGTTCTGGTGCAATGGAACACTGTGATGGAAACCTGAGTGTATGGAAACGCTATTTACCGTCCTGCTGCAACAGTACCCATTTATCTACTTGCACTGTATGCTTTTGAACTACTAAGTTGGCAGGAGCTGGGACAGAGCAATGGGAGCTCACTCCGTTGTGGAGATTCGAGCCGCTGACCTTCTGATTGGCAAGCCCAAGGGGCTCACTGGTTTAGACCACAGCGCCACCAACGTCCCTTAATTTACCTTTACCTTCTGAATTCTCCTGCAGGTTTCTCCCATCATTACTGACCATTAGGAACGGTGTGGGTTGACTCAGCCCCCCAAGCAGGCAAAGCGTGTTCTCCCTCATGGAGAGCACATGTTGCGGGGGGCTGACAAGACACCTCACTGTTGCTGGGCAAAAGAGTTTGGCCATCTTTTAAGCAGGGGCGGGCTGTTACTGGGGAAATTTGTATGTTGCCATTTATTGATTGACAGCCCTGTTTGTTAAATACACTGCATGCAGTGATGAGCTTCCTCTTTCGCTGCGTGCTTCGGATCACCCACCCTCCCTCCCTAATGTTAGGCTGTTTGCTTGACCTTGCTATGCCTGTCATGGGGTCGTCTGCTTTGGGGCAGGGGCCCGGTAGGAATTTTGTCCATTTGGCTGATTGGCTGGTGCCATTTGGTTTTTGCCTACTGCGTAGCAAATCGTCACAACTTGTAAGGTTGCAGTTAGGCATTGGTTTGGGAATTGGTTGGTGGAGGGGTATGGATTTGGCTGTGCCTGCCCCTCCAAAATGCTGCTGCTGCAAGGGTTTTCCGTTAAAGGAACCCAGGGGCTCCCCATGCTTTTGTCTGGAACCCCCTCGCAAGGGGCCAGGGCCACGCAAGAGCCCCTGGGAGCATTCTGGGGAGAGGTGAGGCATGGTTCCCAGTCCTGTCTCTCTCCCCAGGTGACTTACCCTTTCTGACTTCGTGGGGGTGCGAATGTCAGAGCTGTCCCCGTGCGGGGTCAGTTAGTCACTACCAATGCCTAAGCAACCACTCACATTGCTGTATTTTTAATAAAGTTGTGGCCAAAATTATGCCAAAAACCTTATACAAAAATCAAGTGTCATTGTGTTCTTGTTTGGGGTGTCTTGGGGACCTCAACGCGCAATTAGCAGAAGCCCAAACTACATTGGGAGACAGGGACGGAGGGCACCGTAGAAAGCGGAGATTGGGAAGCAGCAGCAAATATAGAGGCTGCTTCCATATTTTGTTTTTGTTTTTTATATAAATTTTTATTATTTCCCTTTAAACAACATTTCCAACATTACACAAACAAACACACACAAAAACCCTTCCGCTCTGCCGAGCTACGACTTCTTCCCTTTCCTTCAACAGGTATCCCATATCTAATCCAATCACGCAGTTTAAATCTTTACTATGTGTCCTCATTGTAGGATTTATTTCAATCCTGCTAATGTCTTTAAATTTTTGCAATTGTCATTTAAATATACAATGAATTTACTCCAGTCTCTTTGGAATTTCTGATCGTCCTGGTCTCGGATCCTGCAAGTCAGTTTGGCCAACTCTGCAAAGTCCATCATCTTTGTCTGCCACTCTGCAATAGTAGGTACTTCTGGTAATTTCCATTTTTGGCTGCTTACATATTTTGAAGAGCAAAAAATACTTTTAACCATGGATCGCTATGACGACTCTACCCATGAAAAAAAGAGGATGTGTCCTGGAAAAAGAGGACATATGGCAAACCTGCCACCAGATAGGAAAATTCAGACTCATTGTCAGCTCTCAATTCATCCCAAGGGGCCCTTGTTCCTGGGAGAGTTGGAGTGTGGCAAAGATGCCCCCATTTAAATTGGGAGTGGCACTGCTGAATATGCTGCCCCTTTTGCATGTTGAGGTCCCCAAGCCACCCCAATAACTCACACATCACACGTAATTTTTGTTTAAGGTTTTTGACATAATTTTGGCCACAACTTTATTTAAATACATAACTGTGAGTGGTTGCTTAGGCATTGGTTCCGACTATCTGTCCCCACCCCGGGACAGAACTGGCTTCCGGATTCCAGCAAAAGCCAGTCAGGGAAAACAATATTGGGGAGAAATTAAGCTGGGCACCAGACCCTCACCTCTCCCCGCATGCTCCCAGAGGCCTTGCGTGGCCCAAGCCCGATGCCAGGGACTTGGACGAAAGCATGGCAAGCCCCGGATTCCTTTAACGGAATTCCCTTGCATCGCCAGCATTGGAGGGGTAGGCACTTACCCTTCCACCAACCAATTTTTTAACCAATGCCTAACCGCAAACCTTACAAGTTGTGACGATTTGCTACGCAGTAGGCAAAAAGCAAATGGCTCTAGCCAATCAGCCAAATGGAGAAAATTCCTATCAGGTCTCTGCCCCCAAAGCAGGTGACCTCATGACAGGCATAGCAAGGTCAAGCGCAAAAATCCCCATTTCAGGGAGGGTGGGCAGGTGATCCAATGCACGCAGCAAAAGAGGACGCTCAAAGCTGCGTACCCAGTATTTAAAACCTTTGAGTCCAACCCACAAATCAGCAACTTCAAAATCTCCCCAGAAACACCAGCACCCAATCACAGCCTGTGGCCATCCAAACAGATCAGCCCAGCAACAGTGGGGTGGCCTGCTAGACCCCACCACAACACGTGCTCTCTATTAGCGAGAACATGCTTTGTTTAATTATCAATCTCTGTTGGGTGCCGCTTGTAAGATAATTCCCATGCCAGTTGGTGGACCCATCTAGAGAGCACCAGGTTGTAGAAGGCTGCTTTAACTTCTTGTTGTTTTCTGGGTGTATAGAGATACACACAAACAGAGAGAGAGAGAGAGAGAGAGAGAGAGAGAGAGAGAGAGAGAGAGAGAGAGAGAGAACCCAAGGAGGTTTCCCTTTTTGGAATCCACATCACATCATTTTGAATACAATTTGTATTGCCAGTCACACATGACCAATTCAATTATCTCTGTGAAATATACACAACAGTGCAATTCCGTATCTTCCCGCTGCCAAGAAAGTCCTATTGAGTTCAATGAAGCTTGCTCCCAAATAAGGACGTATAGGATTGCAGCGTAAATATATTAGCAAGAAAACCTATTAGAAGTCTTTTGAAGGAAGTGGATTGAGAGAATCAGTCTCGCCTTCAGATTCACATTCTACAATGGCAGCTCAGAAACCGCGTCAGTTTGGTGTTAATTAGAAATAGGGAAATATTTGAAGCCTTTTTAATTTCCCATGAGAAAAATCCCTAGGTAATGAGCACATTTTTCCCACAACTAAGTAGAGTTTGTTTTTAAAAATATCTTAAAGCTGATGTACTTCTATTGAGTATTTAATAGTATAACTAGCAACTAGCATTGGGTTTGAAACTGCCTTGGCAATTCAGTGTAACATTTACATTGGAATGTAAACTATTTGGAATGAAGTTAACAGGCACCCTGAAAGCTATATTAAACAGGCTCACATAAATTACACCAGATAAAAGTTATTCCATAAAATGTATTTTAGGAGACCCAAAATAATTTACAGCAACCCAGACCAAGAAAAAAAAAGATTTCTGAAATTAGCTGCCTAAGTCCAGAGAAATGGCTTACATTTCTGCTTGAGGCAAAGTACAAGAAAGAAAAGCATGTCATTTTAAGCCTCCATTGGAATTTGAAGAGGAAATGCAAATATGATTGTTAGAAGAACTCAGGGATCAAGGTTAGGAAAGCAAGGTAGAAATATAGCCCCACACTCTTGTAGCATGAATAATTATATAACAATTATCAGAGGGATTTTTTTTTACATAAAAAAACAGAGTTTGTAACGTTTATGTATGTAAAGAATTGCACTTGGGCAAAAGAAAATGAGAGGCACAAATACAAGATGGGTGACACCTGGCTTGAGAGCAGTACATGTGAAAAGGATCTAGGAGTCTTGGTTGACCACAAACTTGACATGAGCCAACAGTGTGACGCAGCAGCTAAAAAAGCCAATGCAATTCTGGGCTGCATCAATAGGAGTATAGCATCTAGATCAAGGGAAGTAATAGTGCCACTGTATTCTGCTCTGGTCAGACCTCACCTGGAGTACTGTGTCCAGTTCTGGGCGCCACAGTTCAAGAAGGACACTGACAAACTGGAACGTGTCCAGAGGAGGGCAACCAAAATGGTCAAAGGCCTGGAAACGATGCCTTATGAGGAACGGCTAAGGGAGCTGGGCATGTTTAGCCTGGAGAAGAGGAGGTTAAGGGGTGATATGATAGCCATGTTCAAATATATAAAAGGATGTCACATAGAGGAGGGAGAAAGGTTGTTTTCTGCTGCTCCAGAGAAGCGGACACTGAGCAATGGATCCAAACTACAAGAAAGAAGATTCCACCTAAACATTAGGAAGAACTTCCTGACAGTAAGAGCTGTTCGACAGTGGAATTTGCTGCCAAGGAGTGTGGTGGAGTCTCCTTCTTTGGAGGTCTTTAAGCAGAGGCTTGACAACCATATGTCAGGAGTGCTCTGATGGTGTTTCCTGCTTGGCAGGGGGTTGGACTCGATGGCCCTTGTGGTCTCTTCCAACTCTATGATTCTATGATTCTATGATTCTATGATTCTATGATTCTATATTATACTTTCCAGAAATAGGAACCCAGGGAGAGACTGAATGTTGCAATTATGCTCTGGATTGAGAGTGCAATGGCACTCAAGTTTATTGGATACAATTTTGTTTCAATATTTAAAATCCACCACGCCACTTTCCCACATGTGCACCTTAAGGGTGCAATTAGATTTCTAACAAAGACCACAAGCAAATACGCCATTACATAATTAAAAATAATAAATATTACAAAAGGACATAATTTGAGCACCAAAATCATTAATCCACACATTCACACTATGCAAAACTATACATTCACACTACAAGAAGCTAGTCTACACAACCCCCACATACACAACCACCCTCAAATATGGTTTCATTGCTTTAAATGTCTTTAAGAGACTGTTCAAGTTGATCACAAAAGAGGTCACACCCAGCTATGGCTAGAGCACTCGTAACACAAAAATACTGCATCAGAACATGGGCAAAATTAGTACTGTGAATCATCGCTGTAAGAAAATGAAATACAGTGGTACCTCAGAAGCCAAACGCCAAAAACCCGGAAATAAATGCTTCCATTTTTGAACATGCCATGGAAGCCAAACAGTTTCAGCTGAGGTTTTCCCCCCAATTTTCTCCTTGCATTTGCAGCCAGCCCTTTGCATCTCAGTTTTCAAATGTTTCGGAAGTCAAATGGTTTCCAGAACAGATTATGTTCGAAAACAGAGGTACCACTGTATTTGAAGGAGGGATGTGTGCACTGCCGATGCAGAAAGGCCACAGATTTCCTTTCAGGTGAGATGTGTAAGTTTTCCCGCTGTGCGTTGCAACGAAAGCTCAAAAAAAAAGCAGAAACACTCTTCAGTTGCACAACTTTTTCACTACTTACATTATGCAAAGTATGCTCAGATCATGTTTCCCATCCGTCCTTTGTACTTTGGTTCCTGCCCTCTCTTTGCTCTTTCCAAAAGTGGTGCATAGTACCAGACTCTGAATTTCCATATGTCCACAATTCATCATATCCATACAATATTTCTTTATGTCAGTAGCAAAAGTCTTGGTGCCTTATTGGCTACCCAGCCCTGAATAAGAGTGCAGATGGCAAACTTTTAATTGGATCACGTTCAGAAAATATGTCTGCTAAGCATCTGTGGTCAAGCTACCAGTTATATAACCAGCAGTAAACTATATTTTCATGTCAGAAATTGTAGGGTTCCCCTCCCCCATATATAAAGCAGGCAAATAGGATTAATCAATCATTGGAACCCTTCTTTCTTTTTCTTCTTCTTCTCCTGATCAAAATAATCCAGGATTTTTTGTGCTTTTACATGCCTAGATTTCTTCATCATGGCACTTTTTCTAACCTTACACAAATCTGTTTCAACAGACATGAAAAGACTCAATTCTAAAAGGCATGAACATTCAATGAACTGAAAAGAGATGAGATTTAAGGTGCGTTTAAAAGAGCATATACAATATAAAGTTATTTGAAAATGCCACAGATCAAGCCATTTGAAATTCCCTAGCTGCTAGAAATGCTAATTCATTTTCTTACATAACAGCCGCAAATTTTAAAGGCCACATTTAAGCATTAAACATAATCTTGATACCTAGATTATTGTGAACTCCAAACGAAGTTGTGGCATTGCCTATTACAGAAACACAATGGAGTCAGAAATTTGTAGGCATATTGTGCCTTTTCCCTGTTCAACATGTGCATCGAGTTCATCTCCCAATAATGATGTAAGCCATGGCACCAATCTTTCAGCCATTGCAGTCGGCATGTTGACACAGAACAAAGGAAATTGCCTTGTGCGAGGTCAGATATTTGTCTAGTGAAGTATTGTCTACTCGCCTACTGAGCTATGGCTCATTCCTCAGCTCATCACAAAAACTGTAAAAATGACAGGAGTCAGAGTCCCTGAAGAAAATGGCTCTCTGCAGACCTTATCCCCATGCATCACAATCTAATCCTAAAGAGATGGGCAAGCATCAGAGGTTGGTAGAAAGTAAAGTCCATGGCTAAACAGAGGAACATCTAGAGATGACACTTGGACCTTCTGTCTGCAAAAGAGCACCTCTGTATATGTGGATATGGGCCTGTTGAGGATCTTGTACATTATATTTTATATTGTCCATTGCATGTTTCACCCAGAACTAAATTTATGTCCCCTTTTCAGATTGCAGATGTTGATAAATGCATCAGCTATAGGGTGGCACTAGCAGCACTAGCAGCTATAGGGTGGCATTAGCAGCAAGAAAGATAAGGGCAAACTTTCTGGATAGTCTGTTGGCTGGAGCCATGAGAACTGTTGTGTCCACTACCATGGACACCATAAAACAGAAAACAGAAAAAACTTCCCTAAACAGGGCTGCCTTCAGATGTCTTCTAATAGCCAGATAGTTGTTTATTTCCTTGACATCTGATGGGAGGGCATTCCACAGGGCCCTCTGCCTGGTTCCCTGTAACTTTGTTTCTCACAGTGAGGGAACCACCAGAAGGCCCTCAGCGCTGGACCTCAGTGTCCAGGCTGAATGATGGGGGTGGAGACACTCCCTCAGGTAAACTGGGCTGAGGCCATTTAGACCGACTGAATCTTTCAATAGAGAGGGGCTGGAAACTGCTGTTGCTATGCTGATTTACAGAGAATATATATTGGTTTACAGTAAGGCTGGGTGATATATTGATATATTGTCCAAAACTGGTTTGAAGTCTCTATCGTGATATTAGTTTCATAATTTTTTGACCTGGCGAATCATGGTGTGTGTGTGCACGTGCGTGCTATGCAAAAATCACAATGTGGGGAAAACTCTGAAGCCAGGTAATGCTTCTACTTAGCTCCATCCTTATTTCAGACATTGTGATATATTAGTGTAACATGTTTGACTGGTGATATATCATGAAGTTGAAAAACAGCTATCACCCAACCCTACTGTTCGCCTCTACATGGTTCCATCCTTATTTCAGACATCGTGATATATTGGTATATTGTGATGCTTAGCGGGTGATATATTGCGATGTTGAAAACCAGATATCGTCCAGCCCTAGTATACAGAAGTGGCTAAATTACTGAACTGCTTCCGATTTTGGCTATTTTATTTCTAGACAATGTAAACAGAGCGAGGGAGAGGAGCACAGCCCTGTAATGTCAACAGGCCTGCCCCAAAAGGTCTGCAGATACATCTATGCAGCAAGCACTTGAGAAGCACATTATCGACATATGATGCTCTTCTAGCAGAATGTGCTTTCGATAGACAAATTGTGTGGAACAGGGATGACATGGGATAATGTTGAGTGCACAGCATCCTCCTAAGGTGTCCAGCGCTGAAGGCACATTTTCCTGCAGTGTGTACAGATTCTTACCCTGCTGCATGCTACTTCTGCTATGCTCCCCAAAGCTTGAATGTGCCCATGTGGTCCAGGCATCCTCAACTCACCCTGCTCATTGGAGTTGTTGCTGTGTCTTGCTTGAGTATTCTTCTGTCATATTCACTGAAGACATAAGTTGAATTTCATGCTTGTTGACACAGAATATAAGAAATGGAAATAATGATGGAAAATTGAACACTGGAAGAAGTAGTCTTGGCCTATAGTGGATGTGAAAGGACATATATTGCTGCCCCATGATGAAGTTATATCAAGGGATAGGGGGGGGGGAAGAAACCACAAGACATACTATACTATTTTTCTCAGAATATGACCCCCGTAGTCTCATCTGTAGTCTTCCTTGGCTATAATCTGATGAGAAAACAGAACACCCCAAGGTACCCTTTGGTCTTCAGTAAATTCCAACCATGTACCGTATTTTTCGCTCTATAAGACGCACCAGACCACAAGACGCACCTAGTTTTTGGAGGAGGAAAACAAGGGGGGGGGGGAATTCTGAATCTCAGAAGCCAGAACAGCAAGAGGGATCGCTGCGCAGTGAAAGCAGCAATCCCTCTTGCTGTTCTGGCTTCTAGGATAGCTGTGCAGCCTGCATTCGCTCCATAAGACGCACACACATTTCCCCTTACTTTTTAGGAGGGAAAAAGTGAGTCTTGTAGAGCAAAAAATACGGTAACTTAACTACAGAAGCTGACGGTCTTGATGCAAACTGTCTGCTTCTGCAAACTATTTTAGTGTGTTGAATTGTCTGGCAATGCATTAGCAAATGATAATTTCAAACATTAAAGCCACAATCAGGCTCAAATATTGCCTTGTGCACGTATTTTATTCCGTAAGCTCTTGTAACTGGCATTGCCCTCAATAATTATTCCTGGAGCACCAAACTCAAGTTTTTATTTATTGCAAAGGAGGTTTTTCAAAGGGCCATGTTTCATCCGCAACAGGACATTGCCTCAATTCAGAGTTTCTTAATCATGCTTTGTTCTTCCTGCTATCCAGGCAAAAAACGGTGTCATGCTGGGTGTTCCAAAATGTCAAACAATTGAATCTGAAATGTCAAATGCTGAACCCAGCCCACCTATTAACCTGACTCACATTTTGACTCAGATTTTTTCCCACAGAACCAGTTTAAAAACTGTACTGATAAAGGCTTGTTTTGGCTAATGCAGTAATTTAGAACCACCAAACAAATGTTGGTTTTTTTGCTACTTACGCTGCTTTGTTTATGTCAAGGTAGCTGAGGTCAGGTTCACACAAAGAAATGACTGCCAATGAACTTCCTTTCCCATGATGACTCTGATTTACAAATATATGTGGGCATATCTATGGATCAGATGGTTTAAAGGTAAAGGTAAAGGACCCCTGACAGTTAAGTGCAGTTGCAGACGACTCTGGGGTTGTGGCACTCATCTCGCTTTACAGGCTGAAGGAGCCAGCGTTTGTCTGCAGACAGTTTTTCTGGGTCATGTGGCCAGCATGACTAAGCCGCTTCTGCTGAAACCAGAGCAGTGCACGGAAACACCATTTACCTTCCTGCCGGAGCGGTACCTATTTATCTACTTGCACTTTGACATGCTTTTAAACTGGTAGGTTGGCAGGAGCTGGGACCAAGCAATGGGAGCTCACCCCACTGCGGGGATTTGAACTGCCGACCTTCCGATCGGCAAGCCCTAGGCTCAGTGGTTTACACCACAGTGCCACCCGCATCCCCACTGGTTCTTACTCCTGTGTAAATTGACATAAAATCAAGCAGGCTGCACAGATGCCGATGGATACGCATTTCACCCTATATGATTGCATTATTATTATCTCTCATCTTCCCCCCTCCAAAGAACATTTCAGCCACATCTTTGGAATGTAAGCTGAGCTAATAAAATTTCCCATTCTGTATCAAACGCCAGCAATGCCAATAACATTCTGTTGTCTCATGATGGCCCCAGTTGTTCAACCTCATTTAACGTTAATTACTAATGAAAGCCGGCCGTGTTATCAGTACTTCCATTTTTTATTTTCCAGAATCATACAGTAAACAGGTTTTTAACATGATGTGAGACCAACTAATGGAAAAAGAAAAGCAAACTTTAAGGATTTTCCATCTAACAGCTGTTTAATCGCAACAGTTCCTAAAGCAATTTTCTGGAGTCTCGTAGCTGTAAACTTTCAAGTATAAGAAATTGTAAGGTTGTTCAAGCAGAGTTTCTTACGAGGAACAAGCAAGCATTACTTAAATGGCCTACGTGGTACAATTTTATCCAAAAAGCCTGGTAGGTATTATGATTGCTTTGATTATTGGGAATCGTATAAAATGTTGATTAATATGACACTGGCACTGGGAATATCAAGACAGGAATAATCAGGTAATCAGAACTAGACTCTAGTTACACGACTTCACTTAGGATGTAGTTCTGCTATCTGTTACACTTGTCCACCAATGACTATTTTTCTAGAAAAAGAGGCACCAGCATTCACTAGGGTTGTTGCCTAAGCCATTGAGGGCACAATCCAATACTATTTAAGTTGGGTTTAAATCAGTAAAATAAATAAAACAAGCATAAGTCCTAGAATTAAATTAGGATTGTGCTTATAAATCCCTATATTCCCCTTGTCTACCGGGACTTTCCTACCCATTCAGTTCCTACATATTTGGCGTTACTTTTATGAAACTTTGTTCTTATAGGAACAAGGAAAAGAAACATCTTCCTTAGAAACAGAAAACTTGCCTTTACTAAACATAACACAAGCATTCCAAAGTATAACTAAAGTCTTCTGGTTGTTAAAGTAGGCAAATAACACTTCACCATATGGAGCTCAGTTTCTGGTGATAAACCCTACAAATAGACTCGATTAAAATGTGAGAGTAAAAAAAAACCCATCCAAATAATTAAATACGCCGTTTTAATTTTTGACTCCTTTTTTGTTGTGTGGCAAGAAAGTGGGTGTTATAAAACCCAACTATGATTAAGCTCTAAGTCAGACGTGGGCATACTTGGCCCTCCAGATGTTTTGAGACTACAACTCCCATAACCCCTGACCACTGGTCCCGCTAGCTAGGGATGATGGGAGTTGTAGTCCCAAAACATCTGAAGGGCCGAGTTTGCCTATGCCTCCTCTAAGGCTTTAAGTATAAAAGTGATTATCTAGGTCATTTACAGACTGGATTCCAGTGGGGTTTGACACAGAAGCTGCCTTGGACACCTCACACCAAGAGATGGACAGCAGCAGTGTGTCTCTGTTGGTGCCTCTGGATTTCTCAGTGGCATCTGAGACAAGCAACAGTAATAGTCTTCTTCATGGGATGGGAACTGGAGTCTTTGCTTATTCCCGATAGGTACTTGACTCAGAAGGTGATGCTGAGGGACTACTCTTCCCCTATGAGCTTCCACAAGGTCCCATCTCCTTCCCTGTGGTGCTCAACATTGACATCTGAAATGAACATTTTAGCCTGAGGGACACAAGGGGCACATGTCAGTGGTGGGCAGTGCCAGAGGATGGGCAATGAATGTAAACGTTACCTTTGTATAGTAAGCTAGATTCTACACACACATACCTCTACATCCTCAAGTCAGGGAAGCATTATCAGAGATTTATCAAGCCCTTTTTGCTTATTGTATCATGAGTCTAGTAAAAAAGAGCCGTTTCCTAGTTCTTCCCCTGAAGTTCTTAGTTTCTTTTTAAAAACTGATGTCCCTAGGCAATGTTTATTGGTATTATTGCTGTGTGAATATGATGGGCTTTATGATCATACCCTCCAACATTTCTTCAATGAAAATAGGGATATTATTATTATTATTATTATTATTATTATTATTATTATTACACCCATCTGACTGGATTACCCCAGCCACTCTGGGCAGCTTCCAACATAGATAAAAACATAATAAAACATCAAACATTAAAAACGTCACTATACACGGCTGCCTTCAGATGTCTTCTAAAGGTTGTATAGTTACTTATCCCCCTGGCTTGGGGGTCACATAGCTCCATACTTTCCAACATTTCTCCAATGAAAATAGGGACGTCCTAAGGAAAAGCGGGACATTCCAGGATCAAATCAGAAACTGTGATGGTTTCTAGACTGTCCCTGGAAAATAGGGTCTGCTTTATAATGACTTTATGATCTGTTAGCTACCAGGGATTTCTTCTGAAGTAAGACAGGATATACATTTTCAAAACAAGCAAGCAAACAAACAAACAAACAAACAAATAAAAGCATTTATCTGAGCAGTGAGGACCCAGGACACATCCTTCTTCCTTTTCTAATCAGAATCAACATTTACTTTATCATTTAACTTTAATTTCGGCATTTGCAGTTTATGAAGATAAGATTGGGTTACCCAAGCAGCAAGTGGCTGAACTGCTGCAGGTAATTCCCTGCAATGAACTCTGTGCACTCCAGCATACATACCTAAACAGATCCTGTTGACTTATGTTTGCTAGGGGTCTAACTCTCACTGAGAGCAAATTGATTGCGAGGATACAGGACTATTATTTAACTGGACCCTCTGTGGACTTGGAAACAATGGGTGAGATCCAGAGAACTGAGAATGAAGAAATCGTCTGCTTAACATAGCTCCTGGTATAGCTCAGTCAGTACAGCATGAGACTTTTAATCTCTGGGTCGTGGGTTCAAGCCCCACACTGAACAAAATATTCCTGCATTGCAGGGTATTGGACTAGATTACTCCTGTGGTCCCTTCCAACTCTGCAGTTCTATGATTCTTCCCCCGAGAAGCCAGTCCTGAGGTTCAGGGAATTGCTTGGAACTCAGGCAGGATGCCATAGTTAGGGGCAGCCTGAATGGAAAACTCACCCTTTCCATTCAGTCACAGAAATGACTATATTGATCTTAATGAATGGTTTGTTGGTTTGATAATCCTGGTGTGATCTTCTGAACTTGCACCACATTCTCATAAAGGATTCCTCTTAACTCCCGGATTTTAGTGCCGGTGGAAGGGGAACTACAATAATTTGCACTGGGATCCGAACATTCCCAGAGAAATTATGTCTTCAGTCACAGCTGATCACATCCCTGTCGGTGGGGGATTTTCAGTGGAAGAATTTGTAGGCCATTTGACTGTAAAAAAAGAGGGCAGGCTGTCTCAAAAGTACCAGGAGGCTCATAATCTGCTACCAGAGAGCCTGCTGGTCCATTTACTTTGGACTGATTTAATAAAAGTGGATTCATAGACCAGTTGTCTGGTCATGGTAACCCATCCATCTCTTGGGATAAGAATATTAGTGGCGGTATGTTATTCGTTGAGATAATTACATGATTTTGTTTCTTCTGTTCAGACTTTTTAGATGTTTCGCAGGCTGCTTGGGTGCAGCCAATTTTAAAGGGTGAGAATCCAATAAAAATAAGCAGAGTTTCCAGCAGCAGAACCGTTCAACTGGAGTTGGAATTACGCAACCTGCTTCCTTTTAAGAGCTTGCTGTGCTGTGCCCCTGGATGTTTCCGATGTTCTGCAAATCCCTGGAAAATCATTTCTGCTTCACTTATCCTAAGCAGTGAGCAAGCAGATATTTCTTTGGGGGAAGGTTAGAGATACTGCCAGTTTAATTTTTGAAGCACCGGCGGCTAAAGTGCTGCATTTTTAAGCACCCTCCCCTCCTGGCAGTGTGCTTATCTCGCTTCCCTTTATCTATCAAGGTATTGATATATCTGCTTTTCTATTGACTCCCTGGCTCTGTTTGCCTTCCTTTTACACCAGCCTCTCTCTAACTCTGCCTTTCAGGCTTAATCCATTTTGTAAGCCTCTCTACAAAATGTCTGCACTTTTAATCATTTTCTTAAATGGGCTTGAACGCGTCGCTATAATGAGAACACAAAAGTAAGTGCTTGCTCTTAGTTTTGCCTTGACTCTATTTCTTTTTGCCTTCTCACTTCCGCTGCGACTCCACGGATCAATTTAATGTTTTCGTGAAAGCTTCCACCTGGAACTCTTGACTGTTGTTTGAGCAAAACCTTTGCTTCGTTACAATACAATCACCCAAACTGTATGGTTGATTGCCCGATTTTAACTTCTCCTACTCCATCATAAAATTTAGGAGAATGGATTAAAAACAGATGATGCATATTTATGGCTGAAATACCCAGTTTAATAAAATGACATTTGCCCGGCATTGAAATTATATCGAAGTTGGTGCCAGGTTAAAGCTGCTATACATCCAGATTTTCCTGGACATTACAGTGGTACCTCAGTTTAAGTACTTAATTCGTTCTTGAGGTCCGTACTTAACTTGAAACTGTTCTTAACCTGAAGCACCACTTTAGCTAATGGGGCCTCCTGCTGCTGCCGCGCCGCCAGAGCCCAATTTCTGTTCTCATCCTGAAGCAAAGTTCTTAACCTGAAGCACTATTTCTGGGTTAGCCGAGTCTGTAACCTGAAGCGTATGTAACCTGAAGCGTATGTAACCTGAAGTACCACTGTACTGGGATTTCAAAGGCAGAATTGACGTCCAAAGGCAATTCTCAAAAGCCAGAGCTTTGTCCTGGATTTTTGGCAAGTCAATCGGAAAATCGTGTTTTCTTGGCATTTTTGGTGGGCAACCCTATGTCAGGTGAAACTCACTAGGAAGAGCGTGCTGGTGTTATTTAAGCCTACTTGTAAGGGGCTGCAATGAGACATTTTCCCAATAATGTTCAGTTCTTCACATTTCTACATACATTTGCAATTCTTTTTTCATAGTCCTCATGAAAATCCATCACTTTAGTGCAAAATTATTCCAATAAAGTGGTACCTTGGTTCACAACCATAATCCTTTCCGGAGGTCCAGTTGTAAACCAAAACAGGTTGTAACCCAAGGCGCGCTTTTGCCAATGGGGCCTCCCCCCAAAAAACTTGGTTGTAATCCAAAAATAAAAAGGGGTTGTAATCCAAAAAAAATGGACACGCACTTCCGGGTTTGACGTGGTTGTAATCCAAAGCGGTTGCAAACCAAGCTACCACTGTATACACATTTTGCTATGCCTTTGCAAAACTTACATATTTTACAAAGCAGTGTCCCTCTATAAAATGCATTTTGTTAGTTATTTCCACTAATAGATGCATTTTAGGTACAATTTACCTCTGCATATGCATTGCTGTGCACATTTATTTGCCTGGAGAACTGCACTGCAAAATTCAGAGAAGTGTGCAAAATTCTGTTTCGTTTGTTATGGGAGGTACAATTTAGGAATATTCCCCTTTAAATGTGAACTGGATCTCATTTCTCCCACATTGCTACTTGAGGATCAAGCTAGAGACTTCCTAGGCTCCCGGAAACATAAAGAAGGGCATAAAATGGTATCCAAACAAGGAGGCATAATAAAAACACAAGGCTGCTTCTTCACTGCCATCGTTTCCTCATCAATATATTATCAAAACACAAAACTTAAAACAAAGAAAGTGTTTTGCGAGGAGTATATCTGTCTCAGAGAGGGGCAGGCACAGACAGATCTTAAATCTTGATGGATCTTTACCCATCAGCAATTTCAAATGAGGCACAAGGAAATATAATCACTTCAGCTGAACCACCAGGCACAGAGAAGTTGTGCGTCATCCTGACAGTTGTGCTTTGAAGCACATTTTCCAAAAGGAAACACAACTCGAGACTGATATTGCCGCAGAGTAAACCTAGCAATGCTCGCGAAGCTGGCCAAAGCTAATGGACTCATCTCTTAATAGCTCGCACCCAGCTGGAGGAAATGGGCCTTTCCTTTCCGAAGGAAGGGGAAAGCCATCTGAGGTCAGTTGGAGCTGGTGGGGATCGGCTTTCAGTTGCAGCAAGCTGCCTAAATACTGGGGACTCAGGTGGTGCTGCTGCTGCAGAACACTGTCAAGGGAAGAGGATGACTGGGCTTTGCCAGATTTTATTACAGGCCTTCTGTCCCTTTAAGAGCTTGAAACAGGTGCACTATTCCCCTGTCATCATAAGGCAGCATTGGGAGAAGCTACACTTGGGAGATGCCTGCTTTTCTCACAGTGTTTGTATCGCCTATCCCAGATGGAATACGACAAGTCTATAAGCTGTTTATATTTTTAAAATAATATTAAAGAATCTGCAGACTTAAACGTTTGCTCGGATAATGGTACACCCCCAAGTGTTTATCAGGATTGCTGGAACTTCTGGTTTGCATTTTGTGAAAAAATTAAATAAGTAAATAAAAAATATATTCCTCACACAGGCACATTGAGTTCTGCGTTGAAGAGAACACCACAAGCCTAACTGGGTCAGTTCTGTTGAATTCAGGGGAGGTTACTCGCAGGTAAGTTGAATTAGGGTTGCAGCAGCGCAATTTTGTTAGCACATAAGCAGTGCTGGTTCTGTGAATGCCTCCTCAATAGCTGTTATGTACTGAGTTGAATAGGATCCAAACTGCAGCAGTCTGATTGGTCCTAGAACAATAGGATCCAAAATGCAGCAGTCTGATTGGTCCTAGAACAATGCAGCAGTATAATTGGTCCGCAGGAGCCACCCAATCCAGCTCCAGATAGAAGTGAATCCACAACCTGATTGGCCTACAGGAGAATTCCAGAATTAGCCAATCACGTGCAGCCCATTGTGTAAATAATGTATATAAAGCAGATGCTTTGAGGGGACTTTCTTTCCTTCCTCACCACTACGAGCTGAATAAAGAGCATGAAATCCACTCTCGACTCTGAGTATATTTCAATAGCAAAACAGATCAAGCTCAAGGGAGGGCTCTGTGGTCAAGCGTATGTGTTGCATTGCGTGGCGAGTTCCCACCTCCCCCCAGTGGAAATAAAGACACATGACACAGATATTTAAGGTTAATGGGCTAAATATGGCCACAACTTTATTGGTTACAGGTGATGAGTGGCATTGGCTTAGGCATTGGTCCTAATCGACTATCCGGCTTCAGCCTGTTCGCTTGAAGTCCGGGAAGAGTTACCACCAGTAGGGAGAGTCCTGCTGATGCACATCAACTAGGAACTCCCCGGGGGCACCGCTCGGGGGTGTGCCTTAGGCCCTCACCTCCATAGGCTTCGGACAGGGCCACACACCCCGGAATCCTTTATCAGACTACCCTTCAATATGCGGGGGAGGTGATGGCGCTTCCTCCCCCCACTTCCATAACAATACCAATACCAATGCCTAACCGCCAATACCAAGGAAGTTGTGACGATTTGCTACAAGGGGGGTGAAAAACCAAGTGGCTGGTGCCAATTTGCCAAGTGGAAAAAAAAAATCCTACCAGGCCCCTTAACGGCAACCAACCAAGGTCCATGGCAAGGTCAAAGACAGAAACCTTAAAGGGTGGGAGGGTGGGAAACTGGAGCAGCTGGAAGCGGCAAAGAGGGAGATCCCTGGCCACCCCTGCGTTAAATGGAGCAGGCCACACAACCCATGCCAGCCGATTGGCTGGCCAGGGGATGACCCGATCAGAGATTCCCTCAATTGCGCGGAGGCTGAGAGCCAGCCCCCGCACGCATGGTGGGAGGGTGAAGTCCACAACCCCACCTCCTTTCTACGTCAGAAGTGGTTTTGCAAAATAGCCTGGCTCCAAACAGGGTTGGAAAAGATGTCTGAGTGAAACCTTGCAGAATTTCCGTCACTGTGTGTAGTCAAAGCTGAGCGTGATGGAGCAACAGTTTCACTGCATTTGAGGCAGTTCCATGTTTTCCAATCAAATTTACTTCCAGGAAAGGGCTACACGAGACTGTAATTTTGCGGCCTCGGCTGGCAGTTTCAGGCCTCGAGCAGAATCCTTTAGTTTATCTTCCTAAATGGGGGGGGGGCTGAAGCGGTGACCCATGCCCCCCTAGTGGAGGTGATCCCAGGGTTTCCCGTTAAAGAGTTCTTGAGGTGAGGCATTGGCCATACACCGAGAGGTTGTCATTTCTCTCCCCTCCAACAGAAGTGAAATGGGGGGGGAGGGCGGGCTCTCTGCTTGAACATATGTTCTCCAGAGCCAGCCCAATCCCCACACATTCTAGATAACCCTGATGTCTCCCAGATCCCTGGCTGGAGACTGGGAGGGATAAACGCCCAATGCCTGAGCCAAGGTCTCCCTACATCTGAAACTTAATAAAGTTGTGGCCAATTTTAATCCCATAGCACGTTGTCTTGAGTCATTATTCCACTCGGGTGTCACCTGGGTTTGGGGGGACTCCGCCTGTCCATGCAAAGGGCTACAGCTGGTGTCGCAAATATGTAGCCTTCCAGAGGTTACTGAATGACAATGCCCATCACCACTGGCCATTGCTCATACTTTCTGGAGGATAGAAGGTTCCTCACACTTGTATTTTGGATTGCAGCTAAAGCCTGCAGTTCTCAAGGAGGTAGCTCCTATGAAACTCTGTTGATTTGGAGATGGGGGTGATATATTCCTATAAGCATCAAAGAGAAGCTACAGCTATTTGTACATATTCCATTCTAACTCTTCCTTTCCACCAAAGATCTCAAGGTTGTGAAGATGTTTCTCCTCTCCCCTCCTGCCACTCAATATCCCTCATATATCATAAAGCCGTGTTTCTCAAACTTGGGTATTTCACTGTCGTTGACTCTGACTCCCGTCATCCATAGCTAGCAGGAGCAATGGTCAGGGATGATGGGATGATATGGGGCCCAGTACAAACTATCCAGGGCTCAGGCCCACTGTGTTAGCCACTGATGGCCGCTTACCCGATTTTGAGGTGAGCAGCCATTGCAACCCACCTCAGCCACTCCCTTCTCCCCACGGAGATCACCATCTTTGATTCAGCCATTGCTGCTTCCCCCTGGCCACCACAGAGCATCTTGGACCTGCTGTCTGAATTCAGCCAATCTGTAGTGGCCTGGAGGGGCAGGGCTTGGAGAGTGGACCTGGAGGCTGCAGGCTTCACTCAAGTCCACTCCCCAGCCATAAAAGCCAGCCAGTGCTGCACTCAGCAGCTCAGTCCAGGGTTCAGGCCCACTCCATTACCTGCTAACAAGCGCTCCTGCTTTCATGTGGGCCTGGTACATGACCTACTATATGTGCTGGAGGCAGAGGTAAACATGTATGTGAAATAAACATGCCTGCATTTGCAGTGGTCGTATCTTAATTTTGGACAAACTAAAATGAATATTAACTGCAGCACATACTTTAAAATTATGCATAATGTGTTTGCTAGTTTTACCAAAGGTGTGTGTGCATAACTTATTCTTTTAGGCAATATACCGTATATGATTTCCTTTTACAGTACCTTATTTACGGCATTGCTGCAATTGCCAGATGGATCCATAAAATAATGGTGCTATGAATGATATAATTTGTATTCCCTAATTACAATCATGAAGTGTTTTATTTTCCTGTAAAAATGTGAGCCAGTAGGTTACCAGGCATAATGGGATTCAACATGAATGGCATTGAGCTGTGAGTGAGTAGGCAGTTTTACAAATAATGAAAACTGCATGTTACTGTAGAGTCATCAGTTCCTTAACAGAATCATAGAATTGTAGTGTTGGGACCCCGAGGTCTATCTAGTCCAACCCCCTGCATCCTAAACATCCTAAAGTGGATGTTTGTATCCATGTATTTCAGTCTGGACAAATGTAAGCCTCTGCACTTAGGCAGGAAGAACCAGGTGCACAAATATAAGATGGGGGACACCTGGCTTACTAGCAGTATATGTGAAAAGAATCTAGGGGTCTTGGTGGACCACATGCTTAACATGAGTCAACACTGTGATGCAGTAGAAAAAAAAAATGAATGCTATTCTAGGCTGCATCAACAAAAGTATAGTGTCCAGATCAAGGGAAGTAAGAGTACCACTCTATTCTCCTTGACCATAAAGAAGGCTGATCACTGAAGAATTGATGCTTTTGAATTATAATGCTGGAGGAGACTCTTGAGAGTCCCATGGACTGCAAGAAGATCAAACCTATTCATTCTTAAGGAAATCAGCCCTGAGTGCTCACTGGAAGGACAGATCCTGAAGCTGAGGCTCCAATACTTTGGCCACCTCATGGGAAGAGAGGATTCCCTGGAAAAGACCCTGATGTTGGGGAAGACTGAAGGCACAAGGAGAAGGGGATGACAGAAGATGAGATGTTTGGACAGTGTTCTCGTAGCTACCAACATGAGTCTGACAAAACTGTGGGAGGCAGTGGAAGACAGGAGTGCCTGGCATGTTCTGGTCCTTGGGGTCACGAAGAGTCGGACACGACTAAATGACTAAACAACAACAACAACGTTCTGCCCTGGTCTGACCACACTTGGAATACTGTGTCCAATTCTGGGCACCACAATTTAAGAAGGATGTTGACAAGCTGGAAGGTGTGCAGAGGACAGCAACTAAGGTGATCAAGGGTCTGGAAACCAAGCCTTATGAGGATTGGTTGATGGAGCTGGATATGTTTAGCCTGGAAAAAGAGGAGAGTGAGAGGAGATATGATAGCCATCTTCAAATATCTGAAGGGCTGTCACATGGAAGAGGGAACAAGCTTGTTTTTTCTGGAGGATAGGACTCAAACCAATGGTTCAAGCTACAATAAAAGAGAATCCGACTAAAGAGAATTCTGAGTAAACATCAGGAAGAATTTTTTGACAGTAAGAGCTGTTTGACATTGGAACAGTCTCCCTTGGAAGGTGGTGGACTCTCCTTCCTTGGAGGCTTCTAAGTAGAGGATGGATGGCCATCTGTCATGGATGCTTTAGCTGAGATTCCTGCATTGCAGGGGATGGACTAGATGACCTTTCATGTCCCTTCCATCTCTATGATTCTATGATATAAATTATGTACACTGTGTGTGTGTGTGTGTGTGTGTGTGTGTGTGTGTGTGTGTGTGTATATATATATATATATATATATATATATATATATCACAAGGCACTACTGCTTTATTTAGGCTGATGGTTGGATTGGCAGCTTGGGAGGATAGATAGATCATGCCTTTGTGTGTTTTTTATCTTAGTCAGTAAAAAAAACCTCTTGGGAGCATTTTGACCATTTAATATCCAATGGACTTGATTCCATTCTTAGCTAAGCCAGTTCCCTCTGTATAATAAGTCTATTGACTTCATTAGAATTATGCCTGATTTCTACCTGTGAGGAAAATTAAACCTTATGCACAATCTCTCAGTCCCTTGATGCCTTGTGCAAACTACCATCAATTCTATCTGGCATGTGTAATCTAAAAGAAAATTGAACAATATATTTTATAAATGAATCCCACCATTGTTCTTTGTTCATTTCTGCAAGATGGTACAGTGTGTGCTATTTCTTTACTTGGTAGTATTTTATATAAATATGAAGGTAAATTAAATGGTGTGTTGTAAGTACTATTTGTGGGGAGCAGAAATTGTACTCCGCTTTCCAAGAGTTAGATTACGTGTGTTGCTTTTAACAACAAAAGCAATTATTTGTATAGCCCTCTCAATTTGCTTTGGGAATTTTACAACTAAACATTAAGAAAATGCTTAATGGAGTCTACACACTTTTTAAGAAAACACACAGCATTAGAGTGTTTTCAGAGAAGTATGTCAACAGCACAATTTTGTACATTTATATATTCAGTGTTCTAAGGATGCTGTTATGAGTTCTATAGATGGAAGGATCTGTATCTGTATTAATTTTGCATGTGTCATCCCAGTTTGCCCAATTTCTGAATTTATCTGTGTCCACTTGCGTCCCTAAAAATCCTGCAGGTATTTGCCCTAGGGAAGAACCTTCCCCACACTTTCTAATAGTAAGTTAGGTGAAATTGAATCTGTTATAAAATTTTGAGCACTGTTGCTTGCTAGGTGGATTGAGAAGACAGGTGCAAATACACCTATAGCTTGCTGCTTAATTCAGGGTGGGGAAAGCCTTTTTGATATTGCTGTGGCCCAGGCAGGTGCATTATGAGAGCAGCAAAATAACCAGACTGTACAATGGTGATGGGATAAAAATCAGGCCAAATCTTTATTGGCAGCAGCAGATGGTTGGCATGGCAAGGGTTGGCATGGCATTGGGTTCCAGGATCAGTTCATCATTCCACAAGCCCTATGTTGATGGACTGGATTCACTGGGTTTGGATCACTCCAAACAAGTACGACGAGAGTTGGCCAGTGTTGAACCTTGCTGTGGTGCAAGCCAAGCAAACAAAGTCTCAGTGGAGGACCAGGGTGCAGATTCCAACCAGGCAGATACCAAACCCACGGTTGGGTTTTGTCATGGTCAATCCTCCCCTCAGGCCCCTTATAGGGCGCTCCCTATACTATGTGATCCTGCCCAATGCCATTTCTGCTCTCAAACAAACAACGTTCATTTGCCTTACAAAGGAAGGCCATAATTTCACTGGGGGAAAGGTGATAAAATCCCCAACTAAGTGCCAATCAGGTTGAGAAGAGAGGGGGGAAATCCTTTCTTGCCCTGTCAACCAGTGACCCAAAATTGCTCAGTGAAGTCTCTTAACCTGAGGGTGGGCGGGTCAGAAGCTCTCAAAGCAAAATAGCTGTGAGCTCCAGGGGAAGCAGCCTTATACAGTGGTACCTTGGGTTAAGTACTTAATTCATTCCGGAGGTCCGTTCTTAACCTGAAACTGTTCTTAACCTGAAGCACCACTTTAGCTAATGGGGTCTCCTGCTGCCACTGCGCTGCCAGAGCCCGATTTCTGTTCTTATCCTGAACCAAAGTTCTTAACCTGAAGCACTATTTCTGGGTTAGCGGAGTGTGTAACCTGAAGCGTATGTAACCTGAAGCATATGTAACCCAAGGTACTACTGTATAGGCTTTCCCTTCCCCTCTTCAGCAAGGGGTCATGGGACAGCTTTTACCCATGAGCCCATCACACAGAGAAGATATGGGGCAAAACCTTGCCCAGTATTTTGCTGCAATCTATGGGACATGGTGCCATCGGCCAAAGGCGTCCCATGCTTATTGGGCATGGAACGAGGCTTCTTAAACCATAGAGAATCAGAAAACCTTGTTGATCTACTGCAAGTTAGACCAGTGACGCACCAGCAGATCTCAGCCTAGCTTCTGCTAGGACCAAAACTCTCTAATCAATCATTGCAAAGGAACTGTGATTGACGCACAGTATGATAGGATAAAATGGCTGCTTCTCTCGCAGCATAGTTTCCTGTGCATTATCCTAGGCATGCATAACTTCAGGGTTAAGTATCTATCAAATTAACACTTCCCGCACTTATTGAAGGCATGATGGACAACATTCTGGAGGCAGTTCTCCCATAGGAACAAGTCTTTGTAAGGTTGACCTTCAAATGTCCCTTGCTGCTGTAAGTGGTTGGCCAAAGAATGAAGCGTGAGAATAAATCAAATATGTTATTGTTTGTCCCATAACTTTGAAGGTTTCATATTTTTTCCCTGGCATCTCCAAAGTCTGTTTTCACAGGTCTTAATTGCCTTTAAAATAGTCCTCAGAGAACAGTAAGGCAACGTTTTCCTATCTTCTTTAAAGCCATTGCAGACTTGTGCCTGATATTTCCCAAGCCCTTTGAAATTAGAATTTCATGTACTGTGCGCGCATCAGTTCAGCTCAGATGTTTTCCAAAAGCAAATTGCCTTGGAATGCTGTTTCCATTAGTTTTACACAGAGTGGATATGGCCACAAACCTGAATCTCTTTCTGTGTCAAAAAAAGTTCTGAGCAAATCCCCTCCTGATTGGCACTGGCTCTCTAACCCTCTGAAGCAAATATTCATATAACAGCAAGTGCTTAAAAGAGGTTTGGATGTTTGGTTTTTCTTTTACAGAGGTTCCTATTGTTTAGAATTTCTCTGTGATTTTTTTTTTAAGCATTAAAAAGGAAACCTCCCACTTTAGATTACGGCGTTGGTGTGACCCATTTAACTCATTTATTTTCAAGTTTGTTGGAAACAACAGCTGTTGCAGAACAAAGATAAAGACACAAGACATAACCTTCCGGGTTTTTTGGCAGAACATCACACAATTTACATAAAAATAAGCTACATTCTTCACAAAGGATGGAGCTGATACAATAACTTCTCCACAAACCTATTTATATGAAGTGTGCTTATTATTTAGGGATTTAACCGGCAGAGAAAAGGCACCTAACCCTGTATCCAGGTACCCTGATTACCACAATCGCTGTTAGGCTGTAGTTAAGGGTGTATAAGCATCACTTTTGGAACAGCTTTATCTTAGGGAAACAGCAAAGCAGGTGCCAATAAATTAAGATGCTCTGGTTCAAGAGAACAAGTCTAAATCACAATTCTTTATTAAAGCCTCTTTCTTTCAGACAGAAATATTTATTTATTCAATGTCTGAATTGAACCATTGGTCCATCAAGCCCAATACTGTCTAAACTGAGTGGTGGTTGCTCTCCTAAGTTTCAGACAGCAGTCTAAATGGAGATGCCAGGGACAGATTCTGCAAACTTCTGCCTGTGAAGCCAGGAAAGCAGTAAATATATCCTTAGAAGCATTTTCACATTACAGTTGTACCTTGGTTTTCGGACAGCTTAGTTCTTGAACATTTTGGCTCCCAAATGTCGCAAACCTGGAAGTGAGTGTTCTGGTTTGTGAACTATTTTTGGAAGCCGAATGTCCAATGGGGCTTCCGTGGCTTCTGGTTGGTTTCCGAAGCTTCCTGCAGTCAATCAGAAGCCACACTTTGGTTTCTGAACGTTTTGGAAGTCGCAACAGACTTCCAGAACGGATTCCGTTTGACTTCCGAGCTATGACTGTACTGTTATTTGTCTCTGAATTATTATTAAAAATATTAATAAAGCTGTTATGTATTAATCATCTTCCTCATATGTGCCAAGTTCATATACAAAATATTAAAAAGCAAAATTAAAGAGTTGCAAAACAGCACAAAAAATAACAGAAGACATTTTTTAAAACAATACAGAATGGACACCTGTGGCAGAGACCTTTCATCCTGCTGGGAAAACCTGTTGGAACAAAAATGTCCTTGTTGTTTCTGCATTTCAGGTGCCCCCAAAGGGTTTATTTGCAACTGGGAAGTAGTTGTTAAATGCCATTGGGTCCAGGGTGAGCTTTTTCAGCCTTTTTATCTCCTTCAAAGCAGACATCCCACTTGTGTTCACGACAATCTGAACTCACCTAGTCATGCCCCCTCACAACTAGCTTTGCTCAGCCATGAAAGGAAGGGTGGTTCAAGAGGGCAGATTATTTGCTGCATTCTCACAAGCAAAACCTGAAACTGATCCCACCAAAAAACAACTTGGTGGGACATAGGAAACCTCACTTGGAACTCATCTATTGTGTTCCCGAGTTCCCGAGGGAGAACAGCCTCAACATGGACATTGAAGTCTGCTAGGACGACAGTCCTGGGATACGCGTGGCTCTGTGGTTTAACGCACAGAGCCTAGGACTTGCTGATCAGAAGGTCGGCGTTTCGAATCCCCACGACGGGGTGAGCTCCCGTTACCCGGTCCCTGCTCCTGCCAACCTAGCAGTTCGAAAGCACATCAAAGTGCAAGTAGATAAATAGGTACCGCTCCGGCGGGAAGGTAAACGGTGTTTCCGTGCGCTGCTCTGGTTTGCCAGAAGTGGCTTAGTCATGCTGGCCACATGACCTGGAAGCTGTATGCCGGCTCCCTCGGCCAGTAAAGCGAGATGAGCGCTGCAACCCCAGAGTCGGCCATGACTGGACCTAAATGGTCAGGGGTCCCTTTTAGGACGACAGTCCTAGGTTTCTCCAACAACTCTCCAGAGACTGCCTCCATCAGCTTCGTCACAGAGGTTGCTGGGCAACAGGGTAGCCATGAAAACCATCAGCATCCCCAATCTGTATCTTTGATCTGCTACCAGGTGCAGGCCCAAAGGGCAGCCCCTAAATGCAGAGGTTCCCTGGTGAATGTTTCTGGACAATGGTGACACCCATTTGACTTGCTGGTGGTGTACCAAGTATTCTAGCAGATGAAACTGGATCAGATCCACTCCTCCCAGCTCCCCCACCCAAATCCTGCTGATGAATGCCAGACTGGAAAAGCCAATCTGTCTTGCCAACTGAGTGAGATATAGTTATGAACAAACTGGGCATTCGGGTAAAAAACCAGTCGGAATGGATGGCATTTTGGTGACTGAGCAATCATGATCTTGGGACTCCAGGGTGGTGTGTATAGAAAAGGAAACCGTATGTAATCATACATACGTATGTAAACCGTATGTAATCTATCTCTTCTGAAGGAATTTTCTTTCCTGGGCCATACATGGACTAGAAAAGGCATCCCCATTATCACTTATTCCACAATTCCTAGACACCTATCAAAGATGCAAAAGTTACATCTGTACCATACATTTAAAACACAGCTGAACCCCTTTAACAGTCATGATTTCCTCTAAAAGAAAGTTTAAGCGTTCTGAGAGTTGCTAGGAGACCCCTATTACTGTCACAAAGCTACATTTCTCAGAGCTCCCTGGAAAGAGGAGCTGGTTGTTAAACCACTCTGAGAAGTGTAGTTTGGGGAGAAAAATTGGGATCTCTTGACAACTCTCAGCACCCTTAACAAGCTGCAGTTCCCGAATTTTTTCAGGAAGCCATGATTTTTAACAGTACTATAATACTGTTATTAAATGTGCACTGCAGATGAGGCCAAAGCCTACATACAAGCAGGTATTCAATGACAAAAATACAGAAGGATTAATAGGCACCCACCAATTATGTCATACTCACCATTGTCCCGCCCAACAAGGTCATCTGATATGTCCCTGTCTTCATTAACAAAATGTTGGAGGGTGAGAAACATTTTGTTAAATATCACAACACTTTTATTGCTTGTGTCAGGAAGGCTCGAAGTCAAAGGTAGCCAATAAGTGCTAAACATGCTGTGAGGTTGTTACACATTATTATTTTTATTTTAACATAGACAAGAAAAGCAAAAGGAAGTTGCTAAGTTTTGTTCCCGACCAAACTGTTTGTTAAAAAGCCATACAAAGAGGAATGACATTTCTATATATCACTGAAAGGTCCCTACGGAATACCACACTGTGCAACAGCTGTTAAGATACCTATAATACACCTTCCCCATGAATTGCTCTTGTGTGATTCAGGAAATTAGGTTTGCAAGACAGATTCCATTTCTTCATGAATATATAATAGTATATTAAGCACAGTTTACCTGTTTGCACAAAGAACGCTGTGCGATGCTTCTACAGAAGACATTCCTGTTTTTGCCTCAATGTTGCAATATAATGAATTTATTTTAATTAGCAATGGGCATCTTGAGACAGAGATTTGATTAAAAGATTTAAATAAGATAAATGTTACAGAGCCCTTTTTTAAGATTTTATTGATAATCTTCCAAAAAGTGTCTACACATGCATTTATCCTCATTGTACTAGATATCTGATGAAAATGACTTATGACATTCCTATTTTTCCATAGCCTACAGCATTCGGAGTTGAGTATTGGAAAATCAGGTGAAAATGTGCAAGAGACAACAGCACAGTGATGTGTTTTTATGTGCGTGAAGAGGATGCCAGGATGATTCCTGACTATCATGCTAAGCCATGTCTGTTGGGCGTTGGATTCCAACATCTGGAGCTCCACAGGCTTCCAAACCCGGGTTTAAAACCATGTGTCAGAGTCGCCTCAGGTCCCAGCTCACAAAGGACCAACGCCAGTGTCTCTTTGTATACGAAAGCCTTTATTGAAGTTCATTGCTGATGTTACATCCGTGGCGCACAACTCTACGTCTGTAGCCCTAGACCGTCGAAGCTCCGTCTGACTCCTCCCCTCCTCGGCACCAGTTTAACAGCCGAGCTTTGCCCCACCTTTTCCGTTTCTCCCTTTGCTCCTTTCTCCTCTGGGTCCTCCTGCCCTCTGGGATCCCAACCCTCCTGGACTCTTCGGAAGCGGATTCCTCCGACTCCTCCCCCTGTCTCCGGCGGGCTTTGGGACCCGGCTCCCAATCCAGATTCTCTGCTGGCTCGCGCACCTGCACATTTGAACTTGGCGCGCGCGCCCAGCCGGTCACCTTCCTCCTAACGACCACACTGCTTCTGTCACTGCTCTCCCCCTCGGGGGGGCTAGCCGCAGCTGACCTCCGCTCCGCTCCCCCACTCTCCGACGGAGGCGTGGTCAGTTCCGATCTGCGGGTTTCTCCTTCCTCCTCCCTCCGCTCGGCCGGAGAAGCTGGCCCGGACCTCCAACTGCCACTTTGAGACTCACCGCTGGCCCCCCTTGCCCTAAACCTGGGCGCCTCTTTCTGGGAATCTTCTGATTCACTGGAGAAGCTCATTGAATCTCTCGGGTCACTGTGATACCCTCCTAAGCTCCCCTCAGATTCACTCTCCAATTCCTCTTCCCCCTGTGGCTCTCCCCCTGAGCCCCTGACACCATGTAACACTCAGGTGGATCTTTTCCTCAAAAATCCCCTCTGCAAATGTTGGTGTCAAATATTTTATTTATGTGCAAGTATACCATCTCCATAGGGACGCGGGTGGTGCTGTGGGTTAAACCACAGAGCCTAGGACTTGCCGATCAGAAGGTCGGCAGTTCGAATCCCTGCGACAGGGTGAGCTCCTGTTGCTCGGTCCCTGCTCCTGCCAATCTAGCAGTTCGAAAGCACGTCAAAGTGCAAGTAGATAAATAGGTACTGCTCCGGCGGGAAGGTAAACGGTGTTTACGTGCGCTGCTCTGGTTTGCCAGAAGCAGCTTAGTCATGCTGGCCACATGACCCGGAAAAACTGTCTGCAGACAAACGTTGGCTCCATTGGCCTGTAAAGAGAGATGAGCACCACAACCCCAGAGTCGTTCATGAAGCGACTTAGTCATGCTGGCCACATGACCCGGAAGCTGTACGCCGGCTCCCTTAGCCAATAAAGCGAGATGAGCGCCGCAACCCCAGAGTTGGCCACGACTGGACCTAATGGTCAGGGGTCCCTTTACCTTTACAACTGTCTAGACAACTGAAAAACAGACCATCTGAATGAGTATCTTCTCAGCTCCCACCAACACTGATTTGTCATTCACTCATTCACACCAATGCCCCAACCATCTGCATCCTCAGCACGTCCCAGGCTTCGGGCTTGCGGATAGCAGCCTGTTCTGGGGGCTGGGGTCGGGGGAAGCTCGGGCTTCCCCCACCCCAGCCCCGTGCCTGGGGAATTTTTTTTTTTTTTTTTTCCCCCCCCCCAAAAAAAAACAGGGTGCCCCCATTGGGCCGGTGCGCCCTATGGGGCGAAAAATACGGTATTCCTTTCCTTCCACTCTTCTGTTTGAGTCTGAAATCTTAGGCGCAGTACTGCACCCAGAGCTCAGAAACTGCTCATGCTAATGAAATTCCCTGTCACAAAATGCACCTAGAACAAAGGAATTTCGAACACTGGTTAAGGGGGAAACTCTTAGTGACCTGAAATTGGAACAGTTGAGCTGAGTACATAGTATATAAATATTGTAATACCAGTTGCTGGGTTTAGACCATAAAGTGGTGATAGGAAACCAGGAATATTATACTCAGTACACACACACACACACACACACACACACACACACACACACTTGTCAAGAGGCTGTCTGCATTACAGGGGCCTATTGCAACATTTTCTTTTGGTACCAAAGTTTCAATTTAATTATGTAACAAACTAAACGTTAAATTAATTTATGGTTCCCACTCAGGTTTTACTCCCAAAGTACTGAAACATGTGTTTACTGCTTACAGTCGAAACTTATTGATTTCCTTTAGGGATTCATTCTTGTCGAGTGTGAATAAGTCCATCTATTTCACATTCACATCAACAATTGAAATTGTGTGAAGACATCTTATTTTCCCTTTGGTTACAAGCTCTTTTTATTTTATTTTTAAAGGCACATTTACATTTTTTTCCCCTCTTAACATTTAGTACGGATGAGATTTGAAAACAATATTGCTCTTCAGATAGTAAAGAAATAGCATTTCTCTTATTTGACGCAAGAGATGCTCACCAAGAGATTGCAATATGACACTGTCTCCTTTTTCTATGCATGACTGAAAAATCATACACAAGTTAAGAGTTGTTCAGAAATAGTGTCTTGAAATTGTCTGTTTTATTTGCAGGCAGAGAAACTGGGGAAACGATTTCATCAAATTTCTCCAGGGGAAGGAGAAACCCAACAATTTCTTGGGCATAGGACTCACTATTAGAAGCGGCAGTATCACCCCATTTTTTTCCTTTCTTCATAATATTTTTTTTCTGACCTGCTACAGCAGCTGTGTGGGAAGCCAACACAGACCCTGCAATCATCTCCTGAGGCCCTTCTTTGTGTGTTCTCTCCACAAAATATCTGTAGAGAGGCAACATCAAAATGGGCCTTTTCTATGGTAGCTTCCCGTTTGTGGAACGCTCTTCCCAAGAAGGCTCGCCTGGCACCTTCATTATATATCTTTAGGCACCAGGCAATAACATTCCTTTTCCCTCAGGATTTGGGCTAATTCAGGGGTCAGCAGACTTTTTCAGCAGAGGGCCAGTCCACTGTCCCTCAGACCTTGTGGGGGGCTGGACTATATTTTGAAGGGGGGGATGAATGAATTCCTATGCCCCACAAATAACCCAGGGATGCATTTTAAATAAAAGGACACATTCTACTCATGAAAAAAACACCCTGATTCCCAGACCGTCCACGGGCCAGATTGAGAAGGCTATTGGGCCGGATCTGGCCCCCAGGCCTTAGTTTGCCTAGGTGAAGGTGAAGGTACCTCTGACCATTGGGTCCAGTCAAGGACGACTCTGGGGTTGCACACTCATCTTGCTCTATAGGCCAAGGGAGCTGGCGTTTGTCTACAGACAGCTTCCGGGTCATGTGGCCAGCATGACTAAGCCGCTTTTGGTAATCCAGAGCAGCACACAGAAACACCATTTAGCTTCCCACCAGAGTGGTACCTATTTATCTACTTGCACTTTGATGTGCTTTTGAACTGCTAGGTTGGCAGGAGCAGGGACCAAGCAACGGGACCTCACCCCGTCTCAGGGATTCGAACTGCCGACCTTACAATTGGCAAGCCCTAGGCTCAGTGGTTTAGACCGCAGTTTGCCTACCCATGGGCTAATTAAACAATCTATACCTTTTAAGCTGTGGGAGTTTATTGCTTTTATTTGTTACTAGGTTCCACATTTTTGTGTCCTTATGTTGTAAACTTATTTCTGAGTAAGCATGCATAGTATTCGACTAGGACTAGACAAATAAGTCTTTTTCAAATTTGTGTCACTTTCTCATGTGTTCCATCACACTTCCACATTCAAACTGCTTTTTATAAGGAAGTTATATTTTTGTGGCGGGGAGCTTGACCAGTGTTTTAGAATGTCATTGAAAGCATTGAACAGTCTACAACTCCTTAGTGTCAAATCCAATTTCCGTTTCCATTTATAGCAAGATAATAATACTCACAGATTTCATACATTTGCAATTGTTGATCTGATTTTCAGCTACCATAAATTTCTCTTGTGAGAGTCTGCAAGCTTGTATTTATCTCAAGAACATTAAAATCTACATTTTAACCTCTTCCGAATGTTGTAGAGATTGATCATGAATTTCCTGAGCAAACGATAATAAATTTTGTTACATCCACTTCCTGATCTTTGAGATACTCAATCATGCTTCAGTTTAATGCTGTGCTCTTCCTTCTTTCGTTGAATATGCTTGCCTGTTGGAGATCCCCGATAAGGTTGGATGTCTTGGACAGATTTTTTAATACTTTTTTTTGGGGGGGGGTATTTTTCTCCTTCAGCATTTCTGTTCAACTTTCCTCTTTCTATATAACCCAGCAGGTACATAGGCTCCAGGAACAGAAAAGAACAAGAACATTAGATTCAGTCTTGTATTTTAGCTCCTTTACATGGGTCAACAGCAACTTCACAAAGCTTGCCAAAGGAAAAAGGAAAAAATATATGCACACCACATCTTCATCTGATGTGAATGTAAACAGATCTCCTAGAATAAGTCGTAATGCCCCCAATTCACACCACCTAAGAGTCTGGCAGTCACTCCATTTCTCTTTCTCTTTCTGTTATAACTGCCAGGCAATAGATAATCAACCCCTGATTTACATTAGAATCAAGAGTTAACAGACCAAAACTCTTGAAAGAATGAGCACCAGAAAACATCAGAGAAGGGCATTTTTGTAGTCATCTGTGTTAATACTGCAATCCAATAAATTGCAGTGCAGGAGGCAGTCAATGTGGTGTCTTCCATCTGTTGATGGACAACAATGCTCATCAGCCCAAGTTAGCATAGTCAAAGTTTAGATACCTGTTATATACTAACCTTGGATCCTAGAACAATAGGCAAGTAGGATCCTAGAATGCAACAACCGATTGGCTTGCAGGAGAAGACCAATCAGGCTCCAGGAAGAAGTTAACCAGCCTATTAGACTGGTAGGATCATAGAATGCAACAACTGATTGGTCTGCAGGAAAAGACCAATCAGGCTCCAGGAGGGAAGCAGAATCAGCCAATCAGACGGGACTCATTGTGTAAATAATGTATATAAAACCCCCCTGAGGTTTGGGGGGCAATTCAATCACTGTTTTACAAGCTGCAATAAGGAGCATGAAATCACTACAGGACTCCGAGTATATTCTCCGAGTATATACCCCTGCAAAAATGGTGAGAGGAAACAGTACCTACAAAGGAGGAGAGGCAAACAAACTTGATGGAATATGTAGAATTAGCAAGCTTAACCAAGTAAGGTTAGAGATCAAGAAGAGACATGTTTCAAAGAGGTTTGGAAATAATTTGTAGATTATTTTAAAAATTATTGTTAGAATGTTAAACCGCCAGTCAGTTTGCAATAAGCCCAACAGTTAAAAATTGGCAAACAATATGTTTGTTTGTTAGAATGATTAGGAAAAATAGAATATGCAGCAGTAATAGGTATCTTGAAGGACACATGGAGGGATGAGTGGGAAGTCAACAGACGATAAATTATCAAATGTACTGATTGAAATGCAGTGTATTTTATTCTTATTTTTCCCTTTTCTTTCTTTTTTCTGTATTCTGAAAAATAAAAATTACTACTACTAATAATAATGTAATATTATTTGAGTGCAAGAGCCCTGTTTTCAGAATCAGGCTCACAGAAGTGTGCTTGAGATGGAGAGATGAAATTGGTAGCTTTAAATAAATTATTTTGGGCAAGTTCACTTGTTTCTCTGTTGTAATGAACTTCTGTAAAACATAAATTAAATGCTTTCAATAACATAGCTTGACATTTCTGAAAAGCTTCATTTCCTTTAAAGGTCACAGTCCTTCAGCATAGGAACTACAGTTTGGGTCCATGCTGCTCCTCTTCTCTTCCACAGAGTCTCTCATGAAAACAACACACTTCTGTGGTTCCCTGGTATGTCCAGGTTGCTACAGAATGCAATACCTCCAACCAAATCCCGATCAAATAAGGCCCCCTTGTTGAAAGGATTGTCAACCCCTAGACATTGATGCACTTCCTAATGGCAAATGGAACATCCTATTCAAGGACGGCAGTAGACCTTGAGAAAACGACAATCTCCAAAGGCCACTGTGACTTTGGGTCCATTCATATTGCCAGCATGCTAGAAACTGGAGAGATAGGAAGATCTTACAGTATTTCTTCTTGCTCTGCTTTTTGTGTGTGGCTAAAATGTGGCCATCATTGCTGCTACTGCAGCCCAGCAAGTCCTTAATGGGAATGTGGGGAACAGGCCCCCATGGTGGAATGGGGATAGCAAATTCAAGTGCTGAGAAGTATTTCCCTTACATTGTGGGAAGTGGCTCAGCTAATTTCTGATCCAATCGAATACAATGGGAAGGGGAACTCACCTGCTTCCACAAATACTGTACAAATGCACAGCAATGTCTTTTTTTAAGCACTACTGTGCCACTTTTCTAGGAGTCATTGTGTCATACAACAATCAGAGGAAAGCAAAACAAAAGCCACGGGTTCCACACATATTTCACACAACTTTCAAGTGCCAACAGTGGCCTGAGTCATGCTCTCACATAGCAAAATGATAGCCATTGAAGATGTTTCTATGTGGTTGGAGTACTATTAGGGAGTAGATTCCCACTCCCAAGTTTGGGCAAGAGAGCTGAACCTGCTCCCCTGGATCTGCCTCTGGTAGGAACTTTATCTTCTTTCCATTTCTGAGCTAGTAGCATCTGAACAGCTGTTGTCCCATACATAAAAAGTCTTTTCTGATCCTTTGGGATGTTGGTACTTATAATTCTTAATATTAGTTATGTTGTGTGTTTGACCTAGCTTCTTACAGAAAGTGGCATAGGTGCTAGCTGACCCATGGCAAAAACTAACTCAATAACTTCCACAGATGAGTGGAGCCTTGACTACAGAAAAAGTGACCTTTTGATTGTGATCACACTGTTGCAGTAATTAGGCCAGTATAAAATAAAATCCAAATGAGGTGATAATCCACCCATAGCCAAAGAGGGAGCCAAAATAACTATTACAGCTATGCAACACTTTTGGCAAAATCATGAATCTATCTCACCAAACAAAAGCATCACCTTTTGGAAATGAAAAGGCTGTGTTGTATTCCAGACCGAAACCTTTTGCAATTCTTTTGTATTTGGGTAAACGCTGGAATTTGACCTTTTATTTCAATTTCGAATGAAAACCAGCGTGTAATTAGTATCTACCTAGGAATCCATAAACAAATTAAGACCCTCCCAAAACTTGCAGTAGCTACCTTGTGGTTAATAACTGTTGTGTTGTTATGTTTTGCAATACTTCTACTTGGTTTTATAACCAAAATCTGTCCTAGTCTGTTCTCGGTGTCTCTTCCCTTGGTACACAGCTTCTGAGCCATTGTTACAAAGCTCTAAGAATATGAATTATGAGCTTCATATTCACATTGTAATCAAGAATGGAAAGAGTCCATTTTGTTCCTTCTCATTTTTCAGGCTTTCAGCTAAGTTTTGCCCAGTGTAGGTTTCTTTGGGGCTCAGTTCTGACAAGCATTTTGATGTTGCATATAGCTGTGCACTGGATTCACCCAACACCTTCCACATAACCTCAGCAGTAATTGCTGGTAGTGGTCATTTTTTGGTATATCGAATGTGGGTGCATATTGACTTTTCCTCTGCTCCAGCAAGATATTCCTTATATTCTTACAGTTCAAAACGGACAATCTATTTCAACCAGGAAGATCCCCTCCCCTCCAAGTGTCCCTATTTTCCAGGGACAGTCCCAGTTTTACAGAAGCTCTCCCAGTTTCTGATTTGGTCCTGGAATGTCCCGCTTTTCCTTAGGACGTTCCTATTTTCATCAGAGAAATATTGGACGGTATGGAGTTATGTGACCCCTGAGCCAAGGAGATAAATAACTGTGCAACCTTTAGAAATCATCTGAAGGCAGCCCTGTATACGGAAGTTTTAAAAAATGTTTTATTAAGTTTTTATATATGTTGGAGTATGGGACACAGGTGGCGCTGTGGTCTAAACCACTGAGCCTAGGGCTTGCCAATTGGAAGCTCATCGGTTTGAATCCCCGTGAAAATGAGTGAGCTCCCATTGCTCAGTCCCAGCTCCTGCCAACCTAGCAGTTCAAAAGCACATCAAAGTGCAAGTAGATAAATAGGTACCACTCCAGCAGGAAGGTAAACGGCGTTTCCATGCACTGCTCTGGTTTTGCCAGAAGTGGCTTAGTCATGCTGGCCACATCACGAGGAAAAACTGTCTGCGGACAAACGCCGGCTCCCTTGGCCTGTAAAGTGAGATGAGCACCGCAACCCCAGAGTCATTCATGACTGGACTTAAACATTGGAGTGTATGGCATAGAATACTTTAGTCCAGTTTAAGATGGTGTCTGAGCATTGGAGCTCAGACATGCAGATTATTCTCACATTTCTGGCTTTAAAATAAGATGAAGAGTAAGAGAAGAAAGAGGATGTGCCCAGGCAGGTAAGGACAATATATATGGCTATGCCCTCCCTGTGTCAGGGCACAGTGGGAGTATATCTCACAGGGTTCTCTCTAGCAAACTTATAGGAAAATTCTGTGGGCTTCAGCTCCTATCATGTGCCTATCTAGGCAAAATGCATTGTTGCTTTGTCTGCATTGTAAATCTCCCACATTTTCAATGTTGCCCTATATATATTCTGACGGTATATGTAATAGGCTTGCTTTAATGGGTAAGGCACACATATTTTTGCTTATGGGGTTTTGGACAGTAGAAATAACACTACAAGCTTATTATAATTTCATGGAGCTGAGTCAGTGAATATTTATTCAGATGCATACTAAGAGCAAGCTCTCGGAGGCTTCTTGACCATTAAATAAATGTAGTGCCTAACCTGTGAGCACGGATATATCTTGGAGGAAATGTTAGTTTTCAAAAGGGATGTGGGATTCACAGGGATGAGAGGATTTTTGCAGTATATGCAACCCTCTGCCTTCTGTCACAAAATGTTGCAGAGTCCTATAGAGGATAAAATCATCATGCAAACTGCATGGATGGATTCCCTCCCCCCACTGCCTTGTCCAGATGTTTGGAATTCTTGATTGGTGAAACCAGCTGCTGATGTTAGATAAGATTTCTGAAGAGGGCTGCCCTTCCTACATAGCTGCTAGCTGCTGCTTTTTACCTCTGCCTAATGGGATATGTTGAAGCTTTAAGGCAAGATGCCTGAAGCACATGATAAATGCTAGTAGCACATTTTTCAGGATCTCTGTGTGAAGTGTGTAGTCATAGGCAGACAGGCAAATCCTTTCTTTAATGAGGCCTAATTTTTTACATTTCACCATTTCAGAAAAAAGGTGCCAGCACTCACCATGAAGTTGTTACAGAAAGTGCCACACTTTTAACATTTTTGGGGGGAGGAGGTGCCAGTACTGCATACTCTTGAGTCGGCAAGCTCAAGAGGCTCAGTGGTTTAGACCACAGCACCACCCGTGTCGGCGGTTCGAAACCCCACCGCGTCTTTCTCACTCACATGGACCCAACGTTAATGCACAAACGTTTGCCCCACCACACACACACTTCTCACGGGAGCAGCAGCCCGGGAAAGAGTCCTTGAAGGGTAGGAAAGCAACCCCCGACTGAGCAGCGAGGGGGGAGACACGGGCAGCACCGAGAGGCCTCGCGGGTTGGCCTGGGAAGCAGGCGGCAGTCATGGGTGACTCTCTCAGCCTTTCTCCTCAGCGAAGGCAGTTGGAGGGAGAGAACATGAACAGCAGGGCCGACGGGCACTTTCCCTCCTGGGGATGGAGAGAAAGCGCTGCACCTGTCTGCCTGCCCTCCTGCATCAAAATGTCATTTTCTTTGCTGCAAGCTTTTTATTCAGAAAGAATAAATTAAATATTGGATTGTCTGTGAAAGAATTCGTTGCAAGGTGAAGTGCATGAGGAACTGAATGGGTGGAAGGGGTGTTGGAGGAGAGGTGGAAAGAAGAGCTACTTTGTCCGTGGCCAGGGGGCGCAATCTGGACATTTCTGCCAAGCATGCAAGATCACCTCGCTACGGCTCTGAGCTCCATACCCTCCACCGTTTCTCCAATGAAAATAGGTACATCTTACCTTAGGTAAAGGGTAAAGAGACCCCTGACCGTTAGGTCCATTCGCGGACGACTCTGGGGTTGCGGCGCTCATCTCGCTTTATTGGCCGAAGGAGCCGGTGTACAGCTTCCGCGTCATGTGGCCAGCATGACTAAGCCGCTTCTGGCGAACCAGAGCTGTGCACGGAAATGCCATTTACCTTCCCGCTGGAGCAGTACCTATTGATCTACTTGCACTTTGACGTGCTTTCGAACTGCTAGGTTGGCAGGAGCAGGGACCAAGCAACGGGAGCTCACCCCGTCGTGGGGGTTCAAACCGCTAACCTTCTGATCGGAAAGCCCAAGAGGCTCAGTGGTTTAGACCACAGCGCCACCCGCATCCCTTACTATACCCGCCAACTTACCCGCATCTTACCATACCCGCCAACATTTTTTCCAATGAAAATAGGGACGTTCCAAGGGAAAGCAGGACATTCCGGGATCAAATCAGAAATTCGGACCGCTTCTGTAAATCTGGGACTGTCCCTGGAAAAAAAGGGAGGCAGCTGTTGCAGGGTGCTGAGCCAGTCACTTAGAAGGCCATAGACAGAGAAGATGGCCTTTTAGCCGTCTGTGTCCTTCCTTGCTAAACTGAAGTTATTAGTACCCTCTGAACAATGCTATTTTGTTCTATACATATTGCATTTCCGCAAGCAACTCAGCATAGAGATGACTAAGCACATCATCATGCTAAGCTACCCTGCTATACTAATTTAACTTCCGATAGTTTGCTCTCTAATTCCCAGGGAAGAAATCCCCATCCAACACTAATAAACTATGCTGCTCTTCTGGTCAAGCCATAAAGATGGTTCATTAGTAAACATGCCTTAAAAATGCTCCTCGAGGGTTCTGTTTTAATTTTTAAAGAATTCAGTTATAGATAATGTCTGACATTTATGCCTTTCGACTTGCAACTCATCAGCATAAATCACGGGGAGAAGACATGGAACAGCACAAAGGTGAAGCATCGGCAAGCCAAAAAGAGCCTCATGTGTGATTTAGGTCTGTCTCTTTAAACATGCATTCAGCATCTCATTACTAAAGGGTGCAAGATCTCTCCACAAAGCAGTCCTCTTGAGTAGTAGGCACCTTCCATCCTTTTCTATTTGTTCCAAGTGTTTTTGGAGGAGGGTGAAACTTCTGTTAGTTCTAATTGCAGAGCTTTTGTGTTCACCAACCATTGACACAAGCATCCTGTAACCTGAAGGGTAATAATAATAATAATAATAATAATAATAATAATAATAATAATAGTATCCAGCCACTGGGACAGTTTTCAACATATATAAAAACACAATAGAACATTACACATTAAAAGGCTTCCATATACAGTGGTACCTCAGGTTAAGTACTTAATTCGTTCCGGAGGTCCGTACATAACCTGAAACTGTTCTTAAACTGAAGCACCACTTTAGCTAATGGGGCCTCCTACTGCTGCTGTGCCGCCGGAGCACAATTTCTGTTCTCATCCTGAAGCAAAGTTCTTAACCTGAAGCACTATTTATGGGTTAGCGGAGTCTGTAACCTGAAGCGCATGTAACCTGAAGCGTATGTAATCCGAGGTACCACTATACAGGGTTGCTTTCAGATGTCTTCTAATGGTTATATAGTTACTTATCTCTTTGACAACTGATGGGAGGGTGTTCCACAGGGCAGGTGCCACTACTAAGAAGGCCTTCTGCCTGGTCCTCTGTAACTTAACATCTCGCAGTGAGGGAACCACCAGAAGATGGTAATAGTAATGGTCCAATGGGCCAGAGAGTTTGGTTATAATATTCCAATGAATGCCTGGAAAAGATTATGGAGGGAAGACATGACGTTTACTGCATATTACACCTTGAAAGGTGCGGCAACAGCAGGAGGCCCCATTAGCTAAAGTGGTACCTCAACTTAAGAACAGTTTCAGGTGAAGAACGGACCTCCAGAATGAATTAAGTTCTTAACACGGGGTACCAATGTATTGCTCTGCTCATTCTTCGCTTCAGGCCCACCAAAATCTGGCCCTCAGTCTGAAAAAATACTCACATCAAGACACTGTTGAATTGGTAGTTCAGACTCTCCAAGTGTCCCCATTTTCCAGGGGCAGTCTTGGATTTACAGAAGCCATCCTGGTTTCTGATTTGATCCCAGAAATTCCCCTTTTTCCTTAGGACGTCCCTGTTTTCACCAGAGAAATGTTTGAGGGCATCTGTCCCCCTAGCCAAGGAGAAGAAGCAGCCCGTATAGTGAAGTTTTTAAAGTTTGATGTTTTTTTATATATGTTGGAAGCTGCCCAGAGTGCCTGGGGCAACCCAATCAGATGGGTGGAGTATAAATAATAAAATTATTATTATTATGAAATAGGACACCCCTAGTTTCACCAGAGAAATGTTGGAGGGTATGGATTGAGTCTCACTGTCGTTCATACTGAAGCCAAGATAACCAAGCCTAAAATCCATGTGCCTCTTAGAGATGCTGAAGAGTGCACACATGCCAAATTTCTGCCTATCACTTAGCAATACTTGGAAGTAGTGGATTGCTCCGGGTATTTCAAAGATACAGCCTAATAAAAATGCCTCCACATACAGGTCTCAGAAGGAATCATTTTGGTTATTTTCAGGAGTGAGTACACAGCATTCAGGGGACAAAACATAGCCCTGCTTCCTCACAGCCCTCTTGGCCTGACAGTTCCCTATTTTTCTTGCCAAAATGCCTCATTCTGAGAATGAAAGATATTCTGGAGAAAACTTTGGCTGCCAGTGGTAGAACGGGGGTATTTTATTTTATTTTATATTTCATTTTATTTGTGTGTGTGTGTGTGTTTCAGGCCCTCTCTGGAATTTGTAAAGGACCTCCTCTTGACATGTGGAGGGGGGGGGGGGAAATTTCACACACATACCCATTCAGACTGAAGTTGTAAAATTTGAAAATTGAGTCCAGCCTTATCTTGTAAGGAGCGTGCTGACATTTCTGTCTGTGTAACAGCTGAATGCAGAGGAGGAAAGTGAATCTGGCCAAAGACAATCTGAGCATTCAGAGAAAATAACGCAGATGGGTCGACTTAACCTGTGGTATGGGCTGGTACTTTTGACATCAGCTATGTGCACGAGCAACAGTGAGCTTTGCCTCTTTCAAATTAGCTTAATGTCAACATCATGAATTCTGCATTAAAAGAAACTGGATATGGAACCACTGATTGGTTCAAAATTGGGAAAGGTGTACGACGAGGCTGTATATTGTCTCCCTGCTTATTTAACTTATATGCAGAATTCATCATGCGAAAGGCTGGACTGGATGAATCCGAAGCCAGAATTAAGATTGCCGGAAGAAATATCAATAACCTCAGATATGCAGATGATACAACTTTGACGGCAGAAAGTAAGGAGGAATTAAAGAACCTCTTAATGAGGGAGAGCACAAAATACAGTCTGAAGCTCAATACCAAAAAAAACTAAGATCATGGCCACTGGGCCCATCACCTCCTGGCAAATAGAAGGGGAAGAAATGGAGGCACTGAGAGATTTTACTTTCTTGGGCAGATGGTGACAGCAGTCACAAAATTAAAAGACGCCTGATTCTTGGGAGAAAAGCAATGACAAACCTAGACAGCATCTTAAAAAGCAGAGACATCACCTTTCCAACAAAGGTCCGTATAGTTAAAGCTATGGTTTTCCCAGTATCGATGTATGGAAGTGAGAGCTGGACCACAAAGAAGGCTGATCGCCGAAGCATTGATGCTTTTGAATTACGGTACTGGAGGAGACTCTTGAGAGTCCCATGGACTGCAAGAAAATCCAACCTATCCATTCTGAAGGAAATCAGCCCTGAGTGCTCACTGGAAGGACAGATCCTGAAGCTGAGGCTCCAATACTTTGGCCACCTCATGAGAAGAGAAGGCTCCCTGGAAAAGACCCTGGTGCTGGAAAAGATTGAGGGCACAAGGAGAAGGGGACGACAGAGGACGAGATGGTTGGATAGTGTTCTCGAAGCTACTAACATGAGTTTGACCAAACTGTGGAAGACAGGAGTGCCTGGCTTGCTCTGGTCCTTGGGGTTATGAAGAGTCGGACATGACTAAACGACTAAACAACAACAAATAGGTGTCTAGGCTCCCATACGAAATTCTTAACCGATTTCTCCCTCACAGACTTTTCCTTGTCATTCAGTGGGTATTAACGACTTCTGCCACGTTGTGAGAAATAAGCGTGTAAGCCTATTAGCATCCCATTTTCACAGTGCATCAGCACAAAATAACTCTGTGGCAGGTGTTGCTGCAATTATGACTCAGAGGAGACCCGTGCAGTGTTGAATGGTCCCCCAGTTCCTACTTTCGTCATGTGTGCTATTGACAAGTGATCTGCTAGTATAAAACACGCAGGAATATAAGCGGACTCAAGATGTGAGATGGATTTCTCAAACCTGTTCTTTGTTTATCTCTATCTCCTTTGTTCATCTGTTATTGTGTCCTGGCTTTTTCTCATCCTGGCTAATACAAGCAGGGCTTTCTTCAGTCTGAGCTCACTGGAACTCAGTTCTGGCACCTCTCAGGTGGGTGCCATTGCCATTATAGGAGAACAAGGAAGGTGTTTGTGGTGAGTTCAGCACCTCTTTTTCTAGAAAAATAGCACTGAATATAAGCACAATACTATGACTGTTTACTCAGAAGCAAGTCACACTGTGTTCAGTGAGGCTTGCATGCAGGTAAGTATTCACAGAATTGCAACCTTAGTTGAAAACTAAGGGAGGTTCAGCCAGCAACTTCATTATACTCCTTTAGGTGCCAGGCAAAAATGTTCCCTTTTAACCAGGCTTTTGGTTGATCTGATTTACATCCTATGCCCTTTTAAGATTTTGGTTGGGGGGGGGGCTATTGGGTTGTTTTAATTTTATTAGGTATTTTTGTGGATTTATATCTTAATTTTAAAAGGGACGTGGGTGGCGCTGTGGGTAAAACCTCAGCGCCTAGGACTTGCCGATCACATGGTCGGCGGTTTGAATCCCCGCGGCGGGGTGCGCTCCCGTCGTTCGGTCCCAGCGCCTGCCAACCTAGCAGTTCGAAAGCACGTCAAAGTGCAAGTAGATAAATAGGGACCACTTACCAGCGGGAAGGTAAATGACATTCTGTGTGCTGCGCTGGCTCGCTAGATGCAGCTTGTCACGCTGGCCACGTGACCCGGAAGTGTCTAAGGACAGCGCTGGCTCCCGGCCTATAGAGTGAGATGAGAGCACAACCCTAGAGTCTGGCAAGACTGGCCCGTACGGGCAGGGGTACCTTTACCTTTACCTTTATCTTAATTTTATTCTGTGAACCGCCCTGACACCCCAGGTGTAGGGCGGTATATAAATTCAAAAATCGATCAATCAGTCAATCAATCAGTCAATCAATCAATAAAGCACCCTGAACAGTATGTCCTGTTGGATAGAATATGGCTTACTTATGTTTTAATTGCGTCGTTAATCTTCTGATTCTTATTATACAAGCATACCAGTGACATTTCCAAGATCTGCCTTAACTTACTACCCAAAAAGTGTTTGCATTTGAACTAGTAATTTTTTTTTATGTATCTCATAGTAACTAAAGCAGTTATTATCCCTGGCTATAAGCCTTATTTGTCTGGGGCTGTTGGAAGTCGTTGCTGTTGTGATGATGCCAAATTATAAGAATTACACTATGAACGGCCTTTTACATATGTCTCAAGGAGATTTAAAACGTAGGGAGCATGTCTTCCATTTATTTCAATTTATTCTACAGTAATTTACCATCCTAATATAAATTAGACCATAACTCATTCTCATGATCTGATCTGATCTAATTATATAAGCTGGGGTAAATTTTGAAATCCCTAAAATGATACCCAAACAAAAGAGCTTTGAATGCTTTACATTTTAAAAAAGATCTGCAAATCCCCAGATTTCTGCACCAAAGATTAGCATTGGTATAGTCTTTGCTTTAAAAAAATATTTGAATATTTAAACTTCAGGAGTCTGTTTACAGATTGTAAACAGGCAACTGATTTCAATCTATTTTTGTTTGCAAAGCCCAAGATCCTGAGGCCAGGAAGGTTATGCCAAGATAACAGCGAGATTTTACCTGCTCTAGCTCTTTTGAATTAATAAGCCATCTGTGCAATTTTTCCCCCTTCTGCCAAAAACCACTACTTTAGATAGGGCATTATTACTGACTAGATCATTTTCTGAGCAATAGGTACTGAACTGTCTTAACAATCTTCTTGGGCGATTTTGAGAGGATGAAAGTAGAGCCAAGTCATCTGCATAAATGATTATATTTACTGCTCTGTTTAAGACTCTGGGCATATGATAATTATGATTGTGCTGAGTTACAACAATCTAATCAATAAGAAAGGGTCTAAAATACAGGCACATTTATATGTTAAGAGTCAAATCTGAAAGAGCTAAAACAGAACCTTCAAACTAGTTTCTGAATAAAAAAACTTTTATTAGAAACAAAAGTCTCAGATCTTTACGTGCAGTTAACATTTTATTCCCAAATCCTTGTCAATTTAGACAATAAAAATCTGCGCTATGGTCAATAAAGGCAGCAAAAAGCTGTCCAGAACAAGGTGGTATGTTTGTGGTAGCTTACTCCCACAATGTTCTTCAGAAAGTGTTGGTGCCGATCTTTAAAGCCCTAAACGGCCTCGGTCCAGTATACCTGAAGGAGCGTCTCCACCCCCATCATTCAGCCCAGACACTGAGGTCCAGCTGCTTTAAAGGTCAGCGCCAACACTTTGAATTGTTGTCAGAAACATACTGGGAACCGATGTAGGTCTTTCAGAAGGGAGACTGTGCTTTGGTTCTCAGATTTTTTTCCCCTCCAGAAAGTGAGCATTAGGTATGTTTGCCTTTAAATGTGAACTGAATCAAAATTCTTCCTCATCTCTAGGTTTAAGCTCTGTGCAGGATTGCTGCCTCTATCTTGAAATACCAATAGCTTAGCAATTATTTTAAGAAAAGAACCAGGCTTACTGAAAGAATAAAAATTAACTGCATACTGCTCATCAAGAGACAATATGTACATGTGTTGTGATATGTCTCTTGTCGAGCTAAGACAAAGCAATGCAGTGATGTATTATTCAGAGACGTAGATTGGATGTGGGAACAAATCACCACAATATTATTTTCCACTAATCATCATCAAAATCCCAGTATGATGCCTGCTCATTTCTATCTAAAACCTTGACTTGCCCCTTTATCCATTTCACTTATACAGTCCACCGCTTCTTAAATTTCCAAGGATCAATCGCTGAGGTATTGATTTAAAAGAGGTATAAAAATCAAAACTGAATGAACACATTTGACTTGTTCATAATGCACGGTCAGCTTGGGGGAAAGAGAAATTGTGAAATAACGCGATTGTGGAGAAACAGCTGGACTGTGACTTGAATAAAGCAGATTACCCTGGCAACAAATCAATGAGAGACCTGAGCTTTCCATTTTATGCCTTTTTGCACTAGACAGACGCAGAAAAGTCATGCGGGCAATACAGTGGTACCAACCATCTATTTTCTCTAAGCTGGAGTGGATGAAGTAGCACACTGCCTCCTGACTCCCAAAGAAAGACACGTGCTTAGTTTAGTGTAGATAGAGCTGCAGTGAATATCTCTGTGCAATCAAGTTTCTTGTAGAACTCTACATGGCCACCTGCTACACTCGAGAATGATGCATTTTCATAGCAGGAAGGCTTTGAAAATCGTAACGCATTTGCAACACAGTACTACCGACCTACCAACCTGCAATTTCCTACTTCTCGTCGAACAATAAATGGTGGACTAGTTTTAGATGAGCTCCACTTTCTTTCCCTTTTCGGTGAAACTTTTCAGTAAGTTTGGCTCCTGGCAGAAATTTTAAGCAGGGAAGAGATGAACTGGAAATATGGCAATCAAACGCACTTTTATAACAACGGCTTATTTCATTTGATCCAGTCTTGCCCTAAAGACAGTTTCAGCTGTCTGAGTATCACAACGCCTGAAAAAGAATGGAAATGAGAAATTTGCTGTAAGCTTAAACTGGAGGAGAGAGAGACAGAGAGACATAAATCTGATTAATCCAGATCACTGACATATATAAAGAACCAGGAAGAGTCTAGTTGCAGCTTAAAGACTAGCACATTTATTATGACATCAGTTTTTGTGAGCTCGAATCCATTTCGTCAGAGTGGCTTAGGAAAGTTTATGCAGTAATACATTTCTTAGTCCTAAAGCTGAGACTCTTTGTTTTCTCTAGAATATCTGGAAAATGCCTAAATAAATTGATTGTGTATTCAGTGTGGAACAATCACTTATATTCTCATAATATAATCCTTAAGAGTTCAACCAATTGGAAACAAAACATTAAAAACATTTCCCAATATCTTTCTTTCCCTTTTCCAGGTAAAATCCTTTTATGTCTGTTTCTTCTCTCTTTCTCATAGACAGACACACAAATTCACACACATACAGATGGTGGGCATTTTAAAACTGGGATTCCTTGCCAAATAAGACTGTGACCCCAGCAACATTTTTTTTCCAAATTGGATACCTGTAATTTTCAATCTCTTCATGATTTTGTGGATGTTGATCCAGCATGCGGCAGCCGTGAAAAGGGCAAATTCCATGCTAGGGATCATTAGGTAAGGAATTGAAAATCAAACTACGAATATCAAAATGCCATTAAACAAAATTATGGCGCGACCTCATCCCTCTGTGAAGAAAGGTTGCAGAAATTGGGGAATTTTTATTTTAGAGAAAAGACAAGTAAGAGGTGACATGATAGAAGTTTATAAAATGATGCATGCCTTGGGGAAAATGAATAAAGTTTCTCTCCCTTTCCCATAGCACTAAAACTTGTGGAGGGACATGGGTGGCTCTGTGGTCTGCAACACTGAGCCTCTTGGGCTTGCCGATCGGAAGGTCAGTGGTTCGAATCCCCACGACGGTGTGAGCTCCCGTTACTCTGTCCCAGCTCCTGCCAACCTAGCAGTTTGAAAGCATGCCAGTGGAAGTAGATAAAGCCTCTCCTCCTTCCGGAGGGGAGGGATTGTAAGCGGAAGACGATACCCGGGTCACACAGGGGGCATCCTGCCCCCTGCCCTGTCATCGTCGCTGGCGCGTCACGCCTCCCAGTTGGGCACCCAATCGGGTACCACCGCGGGGGGCGTGGTTTAGCCTAACTTGGGGCTACCATCGTGGGTGCAGGTTTCCTGGTTTTCAAGACATGGCATGTGATGGGAAGAACTCATGCCACTGCTGAAGGCAAAAGCCGCCGTGTTTAGCCCCCCTAACATGATAATCATTCAGCTGGGGGAGAATGACCTGGCCAGCAGGAAGAGTGTGGACTTGTTGTTGGACATAAAGAGGGATTTGGACGAGTTGGCTGCTTTATTTCCCAGAACAGCCTTGTTTTGGTCCCCACTCTTGAAGAGAAGGGTATGGCGCGGTTCGCATAACATTATGGCCATCGAAAAATCCAGGAAACTCCTAAATCGTGTGGTAGCGCGCAAAGTGCGTTTCATGAACGGCCTAGTTATCCCGCATGATGATATCCGGATTGGCGATCAGGCCTTGTTCCGGGATGTCGATGTTCATCTTTCAGATCGCGGCAACGACATATGGCTGGCCAACATCATCAGAAGTCTTAGGGCTTGGTTGCAGCTGTGAGGGTATTGGCGGCGAGCCTCTTGGCTCGGGTGGCAGTTAGGCATTGGAATGTGTTGTTGGTGTATGGAAGGGGGCAAGGTGTGGCCATCGCCTACCCCTTCACTTATGGGTATTCCGTTAAAGGAATCCAGCGGTTGAGAATCCTGTCCGATGCCCTGTGGGCGGGGGGCCATGGCATGACCCTCAGTGACATCAGGGGAGAGCTTATAGTTGTATTTGCATCAACAGGCTCCCCCTAATGGTGGTTAACCATTCATCAGACTCACCCCTCTCAGAGTGGGTGAAGTCAAATTTCCTGTGGTCCAAAGCCTAAGCCAATACCTTCTCGCATGCTGTAATCAATAAAGTTGTGGCCTTTTTCTTGCCCATTAACCTAATATACTGTGTCCAAGTGTCTTTATTCCCCAAGAGGGGATCAGGTCCTTGAATCACAAATAGGTACTTCTGTGACGGGAAGTGCTCTGGCACTGTAAAGACTGAAATAAAAAAAGGACTGTAAGAAACTTTCCCTAGTCTTTATACTTTCCTGGGCAACCAGCCAGGAGCAGCTGACAGCATCCTGACATGATCTGAGAGTCCTGAGGGCCAGAATGATAATCCTGGAGGGCCACATTCAGTTCCCAGACTTGAGGTTTCCCTTCTGTGTTGTACAATAAATTGGATGATGCAAGGATGCCAAGATTTCATCTGTCTTGCAATGTCATTTATCATCATCATCATCATCATCATCATCATCTATACCCCTCCCATCTGGCTGGGTTTCTCTAGCCATTCTGGACAGCATCCAGCAAAATTAAAATAACCATTAGCCTTGCACTAATCTATTATTTTTTAATCCACGTTAAGAATGTTCTGCTGCTGACAGATGTCAACCAAGCATTCTTGGGTTCATGAAAAGGGACTGTTTGTTCAGTAGGGAAGTTGAGCTTTTTTAAATGAAGAAGTGCTTGATTTCATTGCACTTTTATTTTTTATCCTGTCTGTCTGATGGATAGACAGACAGAGAGAGAAGGACAGATGGACAGATCTATAATATTACTTCTAATAGGATATATGTGGTACACACAGCCTTGCCACAATATCTGATTAGGAACCATTGCCAGCACAAATCAAATTCCCCTGCCATTGGCTAGGGATATAAATGAAGATGCAAAATCCACCATCATTTAACAACCCATAAAGCCTTATTCCTTTCACCGGTGCATTAAATTGTATATATTTATTCCAAGAAGACAGGAACTGTACATGGCATCTAGCTCAGACTATTTGAAAGGTTTCGACTGTTTAAATGACATTTTCACCTTCAGCAAATACATCTTTGCCTGGTAGGAGTGGTGATGCTATCTTGCTGCAGGCAATCTATGATACAGTCATGTCACAAATAGGTGTCAACTCTCATTACATTCTCAAGTTTAAATCCCACTTATCAGTTCTCACATAGTTGCGGATGCTCTAACAATCCCATTTGGCCATGATTGCACTGAATTTTGCTCTCAAATAGTTTGTGATATATTTGTTGGAGTTGCTGTAGATGTTTCAGATATTGGAATACTATGTGCGTACTTGGTGGCCGCACAGAAATGCCAGCTAGGGACTGAATTTGTGTGCACAGCATTATGCTATCTGTGGACATTGCCTAATTACACATATGGAATAATGACTGACTGCGTAAAAAAGAAGAAGATATGGCTATGGTGATGATTGAGCTCCTGAAGAGGGGTGAGGAGGGTGCGTGCTATAAACTGAACTCCTCTAATAGTAGGAACCCCAAGTCAATGTCAGCATTTCATTAATATGTTTAATGTATTAATGGAATGGTATCTTTTAAAAGTAATAGACTGATTGAGGACTCATGCACACTTCTGCTTCTCCCATGCCTAGTGTCAAGGAGCTGTCAAGGAGCCAGGTCATCCACAGAGCAGGTGCAGACACACAGAGAAGGCACAAAATGCAATTAGCTTTTAATTAGCAGAAGAACAACAACACAGCCATGTCCCTGGTTCATCTTAACTCAATGAAGCCGTTGCTGAAACTAAGCTCTAGGCCAGCCCTTCCCCCTCTAACCTCTCACTCTGGATCCCTCCCAAGCAGAGAAAAGGTTGCATCTAGGGGGTGAGCTGCTCCTCTGGACCTGTGTGGCACATAGGAGACAACTCCTAGGGGGCAAGGTCCCTTCACCCCCAAAAAAATATATATATGAGAGGTCCGCCACCCAAACGTTGATAGACATTGTTCCTAGGTATGGTTGGAGAAGACATAACAAAGAGTGACCAGAAACTGTTCCTTTATGCTACTACTACGGCGAGTATACTACTCGCACAGAAATGGAAGCAACATGAAATACCTAGAGTTGAAGAAACTCATGGAGTATGTAGAAATAGCAAAACTGACAGGAAAAATCAGAGAACAGGGTGATGAAGCATTCCAAAGAGACTGGATGAAATTTATAACATACATAGAAAAGAACTATACACAAATAAAGACACTCGCGGGACTGAAATAGACCTCATAATGTTTATTGAAAATCCTCCGTTTTGGATTTAAGAACATTGAACAAAAATATTACAACAATTGAAGGATGTACATTAATGAAATTTTGAAGAGTATTATTCCATAGTATTAAGTACACATAGAATGTAAACATGACAAATGCGTAAATATAAAGAAAATATAGAGAAACCAGAAGGAGGAGGGAGGGAAGTACAAACTCGTTTAGAGTTAAAGTATCAAGGTTAGAAGAAATAAGGTATGTATTATGATGGTTGAATTTGTAAAATCTGTAAAACCAATAAAGATCATTTAACAAAGTTGATAGACATTGCCATTCAAATGGTGTGCATGTGCCATGGCATATGATTGATTATGCAGGGCACGGCGTACCTGGCCCCCAATATTTCATTCAAGCTGACACCTATGGTCTGGTGCATTGCTCAGCAACATGCAGGATCCTCCTCAAGTGGGAGGTAGAGAGGGAGAAGAGTCAGCAGGACTGGGACTGTCTGAGCACACGCTGTGTCAGGGGCTGGACTGATGAGGAATGGTGGGAGCAGCCCTCCCCTTCTCCTGAACCTTCCCAAGGGCAGGAGACCAGTGTTGATTTAGAACAGTGGTTTGCAGATGGGCATAGTCCAGAGGGGGAAAGCTGGGAAATACTGTGTAAGGAACAGCTAGAAAAGGAAACACCAGGAGAGAGACAGCTGACAGAGTCAGTGTCCTTGGACAGCATTCCTGACCCCCCTTTGCCTAAGACTAGATGGGTTTTGAGAGTGACAGAACAGAGAGCGCGGAGGCAACAAGCTCAGATTACTCAACGTAGGAGTGACATAGATTGATGGGGATGGAGGGAGTGAGCCTTTACTGGGAGCAACTACCATTTCTGGAGATATATGCATTCCTTTGTCTCTCGCTGTGATTATTAAAGAAACAAACTGGTAAGAATGCTCCTTTTATTTGATCTGCTTATTTACTGCTACCGAGGGAGGGATTCGATTCCCCGAAGCATGACACGCTGTGACTCTGAGCTTCTAATCATTTCTCGGAAGGCCCTCCTTTTCCTGCTTCTATCAGCTCCCAGGCTCTGGGCCCTAAGGCAGGGGTCAGCAAACTTTTTCAGCAGGGGCCAGTCCACTGTCCCTCAGACCTTGTGGCAGGCCGGACTATATTTTGAAGGGAAAAAATGAACAAATTCCTATGCCCCACAAATAACCCAGAGATGCCTTTTAAATAAAAGCACACATTCTACTCATGTAAAAACACTCTGATTCCCGGACCATCTGCGGGCCGGATTTAGAAGGCTATTGGGCCGGATCAGGCCCCTGGGCCTTAGTTTGCCTACCCATGCCCTAAGGTGTCATCTCTGGAGCCCTCCCGGGGGGCAGGTCTTGGGAGGCAGGTGATTTTCTTGAGTCAAAATGGTTAGCATGCATCATCATCATCATAAGGCAGAAGGACTATGACATCACATTATGTAGAGAAAAAAGTTTCCATCCATCCCTAGCTGTGACTCCCCACCCACAACAAATTATCACCATTACCCTGTATAGTTACAAGACTTAATAAAAGGTTTTCTTTGGGAGTCAATGACAGTTCGCCCCCCCCCCCCAATAAGTTTCATAGCTGCATGGATGGGGGCAAAACCTGGGGGCAGGTGTCACTGTAAAGAGATGGAATTAACCTTTTCTCACCATGCTCTGCAATCCCAACAGCAATCCATTCTGACCATAGTTAATTTAAGAAAGACGGAAAAAACACAATATATGTATTTGTACATTACACTTTTAAGCATCAACTTTAGTTTGGCCCTTAGAAAGAAATGAAAGCTGAAATTCATCCAGTGGATTTCAGATTTCTCTCACTGTATTCTTTATGTCAGAATGCTGATAGGAGCTGAAGACCAAAAAAAATGTTGTTGGTTTTTCAAAAATGGGAGAGCCTGTCATATGATACATGCCTGTAAAGGGAAGCAAAGAGATGCTTGAAATTAGTGGCTTAATCCAAATGGTGACAGGGAAATTCATTTCCTTTTGCTTTACAGCCATGGGCTCCCAAATTATGGCAGGTAGTTTAATCTAGCTCCTACAAGCAACTTACAGAGATGAGGAAGTTGTCGGAAAGATATCTCCGGAAGGCTTACACATCACTTTCAGAAGTCATTCTGAATTGACAAGAAATTGATAGCTTTATAATATTTGGATGGAGCTGAAGGAAAAAGTAATAACAAGAGCAGAAAATGTTTGGTCAAAAAATGAGAGAGAGATAAAACTCTTTGGAACAGTTTGTTAATAGTTGGCTGGTTAGCTGGAATCAGTAAGTGAAATCTACATTTCTCCTTCAGTCATTTGTGTCCTGAATTGAGAATTATTATGAAATCTTGTTGCGTTTGTTTGTGGAATTTGCTGATTGCTTCTTAATTAAAAGAGGCCCCAAATGGCACCTTATATCTCTCTGCCTTGAGATGTCTTGTTGAGATGAAACATCATAAATTCAGTGGCAGCTTTATACAACGTAAATAATGGTTCCCGGCAATCCAAACTGCAATGGGCATTGGCACATGATTGCTTGTGGCGTCTCTGTGCAATCAAGCAGATATGGTGGATTCCTAAAAACATGAGAATTGTTTTGGGTCTGTGCCAAAGAGCCCTCTAGTCTAGCACCAGCCAGACTGCCTAGACATTGGTGTGTGTTTATTCTCAGGTGTGTTTGTGTGTGTGAGAGAGAGATGTTGCATTCAGATGACACATTCTTCCCAATGTTTTCTTACCTGGTAATTTTCACATTGCGTGTGATCCTCACGTGATGCAAAAGCCACTTCTGGAAATCTAGAAGAATCTTTTGGACATTTGGTGCTCATTTCAGAGTTGTTTCCAAAAAGAAAAAGAAAAAATTCAACATCTTTAACTCAGAAAATCATGAGAGTTTTGCACAGCAATTTCCCCATGATCATGTTGCCCTCACTCACGTGATGAAAACTAGGGCGGTATCTTGGCGCACAGTTATTTCCCACTGTTTAAAATTTAGCATGACACAGCAGTATATCAATCAAAAAGCCACTATTCCAAAACACAACAGGTACTGCAGTGTAAAAGGAACAGGAAAAACTAGGACATAAGCAATAGAATTATACCCAGGAAAACAAACACAATAAAGCCCACATCTGAATACAGGCAGAGAGAGAGTGACGAGTGGTTCCCATAAAGCAAAGCAGCCCTTTGTCTGGAAAAAAAGCTATCTACCTCTTTCCTAGAAAGTGTTCAAGAAGAACAGGATGCAGGTGCTTTCACCTCATCTGTTGTTAATCATCAGCATCTAATTTTTCTTTGTTTTCAGTGGATCAGTCCCATGAATTCTCTAACCTCTTTCTATCCCACCCCCTCCTCTACGCAATGGAAAAACATCCTATCGATCTTGCTGAGATGATGAGCCAACCTGAACCATATCTTAATCCCTCTTTCTCATTCACTCAGAAGCATCAGAAGTACTGAGGTGCTTAGAAGCATTAAACTCAGGGCTAAATCCTGTGGTTGCCATGGGAGAGAGAGTTATCCCCTCATGCCAACTTTGTTCCAGATCCTTGGCACATGAAATATTGTGGCACAATCTACAGTACATCCCTGGTATTCTCCATAGAGAGAGAAAGAGAGAGAGAGAGAGAGAGAGAGAGAGAGAGAGAGAGAGAGAGAGAATATAAATTAGAACTGCACGCAGTGGAGGTACTGTTTTTACTCCTTTGCAAGTGGCTTCTCTCAGGAAGGACAACCAAGAAGCAAAGTTCTACCTTCTCGTTTAGGTCTGGGCCTTTTTGTGGGCTTTTCTCACCCAATACCTGCCTCTACTTCCTGACAGCCATGAGTTGTTCTAGGCCATCCAACCCAACCTGCTGGGATCTGCGGTTGTCAGAACCCAACTCAACCGACACCCGAGTCCTTCCAAATATGTCTCAGTTGAATGTGCTGCACAGCTCCAAGATAGACCTGATCACTCCCTTGAATGGGGGAACAATGAAAGCCTGTAACAACAAGTTTAATGGGTTTTGCTGGTTTGTTGGTTTGTTTGTTTTTATAGTAGTGAGGTATGAAAGTGGGAAGTGAGAGCTAGACCATTAAGAAGGCTGATCGCCAAAGAATTGATGCTTTTGAATTATGGTGCTGGAGGAGACTCTTGAGAGTCCCTGGGAATGCAAGAAGATCAAACCTTTCTATTCTGAAGGAAATCAGCCCTGAGTGCTCACTGGAAGGACAGATCGTGAAGCTGAGGCTCCAATACTTTGGCCACCTCATGAGAAGAGAAGGCTCCCTGGAAAAGACCCTGGTGCTGGCAAAGATTGAGGGCACAAGGAGAAGGGTATGACAGAGGATAAGATGGTTGGACAGTGTTCTCGTAGCTACCAACATGAGTCTGACCAAACTGGGAGGCCGTAGAAGACAGGAGTGCCTGGCATGTTCTGGTCCATGGGGTCACGAAGAGTCGGACACGACTAAACAATATTGTTTTTAAAGACACATTCTCTCCTGTGTGGGAAAGAACAACAGGTGCTTCTCCGAAGCTGAACCCTGCCTCCTGTATATTTCAGAGCTGTTCACCTTAACAATAATAACAATTTGGTGGTGAATTGGAGGGTAACTTCATCATCACTCTTGAATTCAGGCAGCAGATTAGTGGGGAAATGCACAAGGTTCACAGGTAAATGATTAGTTGAAAAAATAATGTAATAATATGCTGCACATGACAAAGCTACAATCCTATACCCATTTACATGACAGCAAGTCAAAGGGCTATAGTTTGAGTTGCTATGTGCTGTTAGATGAGCTGGAAGAAGGTAGTATACTAGTATAAGGTTTCTTTTACATTAAATGTGAATTTATTTGACAATTTTTCAAAGTAATGTTATCATCAGGACACTGTTGCTTATGTTCTGACAATTTTGCAATTAAAAAATATGAAATCTGCTACCTGATTAATCAAGGTCATTTAAAAATAAATCTAGGGGTAGTTTCCTGAGCAAATAATGTAACTGATTATTTCACCAATCATTGTTGCCCTAACTATAGCAGGAGATGGACAAACAACAATGCCGCCCTCCAATGGGGGAAAAAACCACACCTCAGCCGTCCTCCCAACTGCCTAGTTTTGTTTCCAGCTGAAGGCCTTGTTAACAAGTATCCCACAGTTTCTATTTGTCTGTTTAATGGCGCTACTGCAGGAATAATTTGTTGATTACCAGGTGTTGGGGAAATTTGCTACATCCGATAATGTGATGAATATTACAGTCTAAAAGCTTGATGGTTTATTGTTTCTTCATTGCCATCTGGGTTTCTGTTGTCTGTGTGAAATCTGTTGATGGAAATACACATTCTGCTTTTTTTTAAAAAAAAAAGTAATAGCGCTTTGGTTATAGTACAAAAAATATTTGGAGAAGCAAAAGGGTTTCATTAATCAGAGAGTCTGCTTATACACCTATGTTCTTCCTGAATGCAGACCTGAGGCATTCAGTGGGTGGAAGATGTTGGTGAAATCCATCACTTCAGAAGGTTGGAACCTCAGGCTAGAGGGCCAAATATGACCCTCATACCTTTTCTATCTGTTCCTCAGAAATTTCTCCTTGTCACACCTCATTCCATTGAAATTGTCTCCTTGTTCCCACAATGCTTCTGAGCCTCTCTCTCACTGTCCCCCTTAGACACAAAGTGATGAGGGTGGTTATCTTTTGGTACCTTGAAAAGTACATAGAGCTAAAGAAGGGCATTAGAAGAGTGACATACAGTGGTGCCTTGGGTTACAAACACCTCAGGTTACAGACATTTTGGGTTACAGACTCCGCTAACCCGGAAGTAGTACCTCGGGTTAAGAACTTTACCTCAGGATGAGAACAGAAATCGTGTGGTGGCGGCACGGCGGCAGCAGGAGGCCCCATTAAGTAAAGTGGTACCTCAGGTTAAGAACAGTTCCAGGTTAAGAACGGACCTCTGTTTAAGTTTGTAACCAGAGGTACCACTTTACTTTCCATTTCCTCTTTTGGCTTACATGTATTTCAACCACCAGCTTAATTCTACTAGATTTAACTTCTACCCAGCTCCCTCAGGAAAGGGACTTCTGTGTATGTGTATTGTTTCTCTTTCTGTCTCTTAGGGGTGTCATGGGGATGATCCAGGAGAGAAGTGACCAGAGAAGGTCACCGTGGCTCTTCCTTAAAATTCCAAATGTGCCCACAGTTCTAAGGGGGGGTTGGCAACCCCTACCTTAGGGCACAAGGGACACGGGCGGTGCTGTGGTCTGAACCACAGAGCCTAGGACTTGCCGATCAGAAGGTCGACGGTTCGTATCCCCATGACGGGGTGAGCTCCCGTTGCTCGGTCCCAGCTCCTGCCAACCTAGCAGTTCGAAAGCACGTCAAAGTGCAAGTAGATAAATAGGTACCACTCTGGTAGGAAGGTAAACTGTGTTTTCGTGCGCTGCTCTAGTTTGCCAGAAGTGGCTTAGTCATGCTGGTCACATGACCTGGAAGCTGTACGCTGGCTCCCTCGGCCAGTATAGTGAGATGAGCACCGCAACCCCTGAGTCGTCCGCGACTGGACCTAACAGTCAGGGGTCCCTTTACCTTTACCTTAGGGCACACCTTTCAGTGGCCCTGCTATGCAGTTTCCTCACATTCCTTGACCTGTGTCCATGCCTTTTGCTTGCTTACCTGAATGGAGAATGGGAAGATATTTGGTTTGTATGTGATTGGAATGAACCTGCTCGACAGAGGTAAGCATCGTATCTGTTGCTTCACCCACTTTTTGCCTCTGGCCTCTCCCACCACATATGCAGAATGAGACTTATTCTCTGTGCTGCAGACATTTACAAGCAGTGGATTGGATCCAGACAAAGTTAGCTGAACATGGTCCACATTGAAAAGAGGGTGTGGAATAAGCTAGTGCCTAAAATCTAACTGATTCCATTGGGAACCAACTGCATCATCATTTTAGGGGGAACAAACTGCACATAATATTGGTGTCCACACACTCTTATTAGGTACGTAGCAGGTCTTCCTTTTGAACCTCAGTTCTACAGATGACAAACCAGTGCAATGCTTATCTGGAAACCACTGAGGCAAGAGCATTGAGCTGAACTAAAATCTATTTTTCTCAGCCAAAAGACAAATACAAGGGTAGATCGAATCATCCATCTTCTGAAGCAGACAGCAAGAAATTTGGAGATGCTACAAAAATGAATACTTAGGACCTTCTGTTTGAAATTTGCCCATATTTCTTGCCGCCGCATAAGCTAGCCTTCCATATATTTTCTCAAAATGCTTCCACTGCATATGCTAACACATTTTGTTAACCAGATGCCACTGCTTGTCATATGCACAACCACCACAATTGCTTTGTTGTGTGCTGGACTTTGTTGATAGCTATGGCAATATTTCACAATGTTTTTAATGCTTGGTTAGATGTAGGTGACTGGATATCCAGAATAAGAAGAAAGTATAAGAAACGTGTAAGAAACAATTAGACCAAAGATTGGCACTTACTTCACACCAGGCCAAGCTGTATGGACCTCTCTCATCTACCCCAGTGCTATCTGGAAGCCAGGACATTGGCTAGCCTGACATACTATCCTCTACAAACTAGGATGCATTGCCAGCTTAGTTTGGTCTACTAAGCATAGCTGTCAACTTTTCCCTTTTCTTGCGAGGAATCCTATTCGGAATAAGGGAATTTCCCTTTAAAAAAGGGAAAAGTTGACAGCTATGCTACTAAGTGCTTGATGCAATTGCTGCAGTCTCAGTTGTGATTTGAGGCCCTGCTCCCCGCTTTGTGATGGAATAAGACACATGGACACAAGGATTTTAGGTTAATGGGCTAAAAAGGGCCACAACTTTATTGGTTACAGAATGTGAGCGGTATTGGCTTAGGCACTGGAACTGAACCGACTATTTCTGACTCCTGCCCACTCTGCAGGGAGTCAGACAAGGGTTAACAACCTGTAGGGGGAGCTTGTTGATGCAAATCAACTGGAAGCTTTCCCCTAGAGTCACCGGAGGGTCGTGCCATGGCCCTAGCCACCACTTGGGCATTGGACAGGAACCACGACTGCCGGATTCCTTTAACGGAATACAGTAATACCTCAGGTTAAAGTCACTTCAGGTTAAATCTTTTCAGGTTGCGTCCCGTGGCAACCCAGAAGTAACAGAACGGGTTACTTCCGGGTTTCACTGCTTGCACATGCGCAGACACTCAGAATGACATCACACACATGCACAGACGCAGCGAATCACAACCCGCGCACATGCAGACACAGGTTGCGTTCTGCTCATGATAGGAACAGGGCTCCGGAACAGATCCCGTTCACATCCAGAGGTACCACTGTACGCTTCAAGGGGAGGGGTAGCTGATGGCTACAACCTCCCCTACAAAACACAATGCATTTTTCAATGCCTAACCTCCAAACCTTACAAAGTTGTGAAGATTTGCTACAAGGAAGGCGAAAAACCAAGTGGCTGGTGCCAATCTGCCAAGTGGAAAAAAATCCTACCAGGCCCCTTGGACAACCAAGGTGACCAGCCAAGGTACATAGCAAGGTCAAGGTGAATAAGCAATACCTAGGGGGAGGGAGGGAGGGTGATCAGAGGAAGCCGGAACAACAAGGCAGCGCTCGTGTGCTCGCGGCCGTTTTTGAACAGCTAAACCATGTGCACCCCCCAGCCAGCCTAATTGGCTGGCTAGGGTGTGTGACGCGGACACAGGGCTCCAGGGATGCAGGGGCCCAGCCATGCCCCCCCCCACGAGCACGGAAAGCGATTCCTGCTCACAACACCTCCCCTTGGGGAAGAGGAGAGGCTTGAGCACCAGCGTGGTGTAGTGGTTAAGAGCAGTGGACTTGTAATCTGGTGAACCGGGTTCGATTCCCCGCTCCTCCACATGCAGCTGCTGGGTGACCTTGGGCTAGTCACACTTCTTTGAAGTCTCTCAGCCCCACTCACCTCATAGAGTGTTTGTTGTGGGGGAGGAAGGGAAAGGAGAATGTTAGCTGCTTTGAGACTCCTTCGAGTAGTGATAAAGCGGGATATCAAATCCAAACTCTTCTTCTTCTTCTTTAGGCAGCAAAAAATAGATCTGACATCCTTGTTCAGGCACCATATATGGATGGTTTGCTGCATTCATTTGCAAAGACTTCAAGCTGTGTAGTCCCGTGAAAATTGCATGACACTGTCATGTAAGTAACACATAACGGCATAATCCCTGCAGATCACCACCTTCCATTTGCAAACCATCAACTTTCAGTCTGTGCACCCTTTTCGATTTTAACACAGAATCCACTTCTGCCGTTTCCTCTCAGTTCAAGCCTTGCCTGCTTTTCTTTGCATTGTAATTGAGATTTTATTTATGTCTCATTCCTTTCCCCTTGCAAAAAGAAAGAAGTCTGGGATTACAACTTGTGATGCAATGCTATTTGCATAGCTCTCATAATACCATTTTCCACTCGCTCCAGGCGACAGCAGCTCTTAATGTCATCACTCTCATTCAGGGCTAATTTTCTCAATATCACTTATTAGATTATATATAATAGTAAGCTTACTCAGCCTGGAATGAAGTCACAGTCACACAGTATGTAATTTGTTTAAATGGGACAGAATGTGAAAGTGCCGTGCACATAAACAAATGAAGTGCCTGCGGGAAATAGCTCCGTGTAGAATGGGAACCCAAAGCTTAAGGCTGTTGTGGTTGAAAAATCCTCTTTGATACCCACAGTGTTTTCCTTCTTCCACAAGACCCTTTAAAACAGGCATAGACAAACTCCAGCCCTCCAGATGTTTGGGACCACAGAGCCAGTGTGGTGTAGTGGTTAAGAGTGGTGGACTCGTAATCTGGTGAACCGGGTTCGCGTCTCCGCTCCTCCACATGCAGCTGCTGGGTGACCTTGGGCCAGCCACACTTCTCTGAAGTCTCTCAGCCCCACTCACCTTACAGAGTGTTTGTTGTGGGGGAGGAAGGGAAAGGAGAATGTTAGCCGCTTTGAGACTCCTTCGGGTAGTGATAAAACGGGATAAAAAATCCAAACTACTCTTCTTCTTCTTCTTCTTCTTCTTCTTCTTCTTCTTCTTCTTCTTCTTCTTCTTCTTCTTCCCATCATCCCTGACCACTGGTCCTGTTAGCTAGGGGTGATGGGAATTGTAGTCCCAAACATCTGGAGGGCTGGAATCTGCCTAGGCCTGCTTTAAAACAAGCCCAGTTGCCTCATGCTGAATGGGTCTTTATGGTTACAATGGCGGATGTTGAACTAGCGATGAAGGAGAAATCCGTTCGACTTACACCTACCTCATTCCTACTTCCCCAACCAATGTACAAATTGAAAAGTCACTATCCCATGCAATGGGCACTCCTCTGAATTGTGGGGTGCAATTCTCCGACAAACAAACAAAGAATGTGTATCAAAACTTGTATATTAGAGGAAAGGGGGCAAAAAAATGTGTACATTCCTAAAAAATAATATATAAAATGCTTGGGAAATGCAGTTTTATCTGTGCATTTTAGGGGAAAGGCACACCAAAAGCACACAACTGTTCACACAATCTCTCCCCCCCCCCCTCAAAATATCAATCTCACTTTTTAAAATACATATATCTCAAAGTGGTGCAGAAAGGGAGAGAACCAAATTTTGGATTGTAAAACTAAGAAGCTGAAAGTGAAATTGACAGATTCAGCTATCCTTGAAAAGGTCTATTCAATGCAGTATATGAATGCAATGTTCTGTTAGCCTTGATATTATTCTTATTATTTATTGAATTTATCTACTGCCCTATACCCACAGGTCTCAGGGCAGTTCTATAAATATAGATCCTTATATTTATGCAGGAAATTGTTGCCTCCTTCAAGATATATATATTCCCCCCCTAGCAACAGCAATTAACTACTCGGATTAGTTTTCTGTTTGGGTAGGGTTGCAGTGAATCTGTTATGAGAGACTCCTGCTTTAGCTTACAATTAGTCACCCCATTTAATTTTAGCACGTTGCATATGGTAACCTTTCCTCAGCCTAAACAAATGTATCCATTCCCCAGATTCCAACAAGAACCAGGAAATAAAACAAGGTATTGGCAAAGATACAGATAAGATATTTACCAGCTATATCATTCTAGTGGGTAATATGAAGCTACATGAAAATTAAAAAAAAGTGCAATCCTGTGTTTATTATAGATTTGTACTCTTCTC
>JAXCMG010000104.1:815119-880660 GCA_034642415.1 Podarcis siculus
TAAAAAAAAGTGCAATCCTGTGTTTATTATAGATTTGTACTCTTCTCTCCTGCTTGCAATCAAAAGGCCATGTAACAAGGATACAGAAATACACCAAATCTGTTTCACACCTTGGGCCTCCCGTTGCTTTTGCAATATGCTATCGTGTCGAAGTGTTTCCTGAAAGCGTTAATTGTTTCAAATGTCTGCATGGAAATTCTTAAGTCAAACCCAAACTCAACAAATGCTTCTCCATAAATCAGGAGTGTTTCCATTTTTGTAGATGTTGCAATGAAGGGACACAGAGGAGATTTTTTTAAAAAAAATGCATGTAATTACACCTGCCGGGAGAGAGACACCTGTTGTCAATTACACTTCCTTTTATATTTTCTTTTTAAAAATGTTTGGGGTTTTTTTGCACATATGTCCAGGGTTGGGTAGCCAACTAGCCAGGAAACAAACCAGTTCCACCTCTGTGTGCTCCATTTGAAAAACCACTTGATATGCAGAAATCAGCAGGTGATGCTTCTCCCAGTGTGAAGATTAACATCATCACTCGCTAATTGCTTCCGATCACATAGCGAAAATACAGTGAAAGGGGCTTTTTCAAAGGCACACTGCATTATTTCAGATCCGTCTCAAGGTTTTCTCCTGCCTTAGGACAGATGACCCAAATGCTAAGGGAAAATGTACTCCAACACACCCCTATGGTGTTGCAGGTGATCAATTGCAGTGCTCTTCTCATTCTTTCAGGAAGCCAGATTGTGGTAAGCTCCACAAGAACCCAGTTGTTTGTTGTTCTCATCTGGCTAGCTACTCAGGAAGGTATCGGCGTGGTACAGTCACCCACACTCCCAGCTATGCAATTGTTTTCTCTTCTACAGTGTTTATGGCTCCAGTGAGGATGGCTCAAAGTCAAGAAAAATCGGCATTGTTTACCTTCCTATTTTGAGCATACACTCCTTATTGATTGATGGATTATGTTTCCAAACACAATTCAAAGTGTTGGTGCTGACCTTCAGGTTATCTCCCGCATGGACTACTTGGTGACCCGGAAATTACAATTAATCCAGAATGCGGCAGCTAGACTAGTGGCTGGGAGTGGCAGCTGAGACCATATAAACACCGGTCCTGAAAGACCTACATTGGCTCCCAGTTTCTAAGCACAATTCAAAGCTTTGGTGCTGACCTTTAAAGCCCTAAATGGCCCCAGTCCAGTATACCTGAAGGAGCATCTCCACCCAGATCATTCAGCCTGGACACTGAGGTCCAACTCTGGAGGCCTTCTGGCAGTTCCCTCGCTGCGAGAAGTGAGGTTACAGGGAACCAGGCAGAGAGTCTTCTTGGTAGTGGCGCATGCACACTGCTTCAGATATCCAGAACAAATTTAGTTGGTTTCTAAGGTGCTACTGGACAATTTTTTTATATATATATATATATTTCTACTGCGTCAGATCAACACGGCTACTTACCTGAATTTGGGATATGGAGGGCATGCAAAGAAAAGAGAAAGGGAGGACATTCCATTTCATGAGTGGAACTGGTTCCACTCATGCAACGTCTTCCTCTGGGAGCAAGGGCAGGACAGAAATTTGATACATAAATAAATATAAATGAATGAATTAAACAAAATGGCCAAAACACAGGGGACCTTTTTTGACACGAATTTGAGGCAATGTGCTTCAGATGTTACTTAGTGTCCCCTGAGTCACGGTCCTTCCCTCTGAAGATTTCCCAAAAGAAAATTCAAGTGTTTTTGGAGAAAACTGTCTCTTGAAAACAGGAGAGCAAGATTGCTTAATGAACAAGACGTCTGAGGAGCCAGGTTGCTATTTTTAGATGCTGATTAAATAATAACGGCAATTACAGAAAAATACACATATGGCCATTACTCTATAAATTTTGCTGGAAGTAATTATTACAACGGCAGTGGAAAACACCTCATGTAGCCATAGGAACTAATTAAAATGTTATTTCCATATTTGTAATGAACTGTTGGTGCCCCTGGCTAAACTCTACTGAATAAATACCTCAAAGCACTCATATTTGCTAGGGGAAAACAAAAGACGAGGTGGCATTTCTCCAGTCTCTAAATAAGAATTACGACCTAGCCTGAGCATGCCTTGGCAAGATGTCAGACCTCTGACAATACAGGGATGTCAGGTACAGATTAGTCATACTTAGAAACTCTATTCAGTTGTTTAACTGCTATAGCAGGGATGTCCAACTCCTAAGAGACTGCGATCTACTCCCACTAAAAAAAAAAAATTATTGGCACTGATCTACCCATTGTATTGACCAAAGTTGTAGAGCTTTTTCGGGGAAGGAAGACCCAAAGTTGTTGAGCAATTTTTGGGTAGGAAGACCAAGAGTGGTTGAACTTTTGGGGGGAAGTAAGACCCAAAGTTGGTGAGCTTTTTTAGAGAAGGGAGACCCAAAGGTGTTGAGCTATTTTTGGGAAGAGAGACCAAAAGTTGTTGAGCTTTTTAAAATATTAGATAGATAGATAGATAGATAGATGGATGGATAGATAGAGAGATAGATATAGATAGATGATAGATGATAGATAGATAGATAGATAGATAGATAGATAGATAGATAGATGATAGTTAGATAGATAGATAGATAGATGATAGATAGATGATAGATAGATAGATAGATGATAGATATAGATAGATGATAGATAGATGATAGATAGATGATAGATAGATAGATGATAGATAGATGATAGATAGATAGATGATAGATAGATAGATGATAGATAGATAGATAGATAGATAGATAGATAGATAGATTTGGGGGATCTATCAGGATCATGCGATCGACCAGGATTGACCAGGGACATCCCACAATCGACCAGTAGATCGCGATCAACCTGTTCAACATCACTGTGCTATAGGTACCAAATGCATATAGAGGCTAGCCCAAACAGATGAGGCTAGCCCCCTCAGCAATGGCAGTGCCCGGTGACCACACCCAAAGCAAGCATGTGATCAATGTAGCCTCTGGTTGACACGGCCAGCACATTGAAGATATGGGATTATAAATTAGGGCTTGGGCTTTTTGAAACTGACAATCTGAAGGCAAAAACGCCTTGGGTGGGAGTTGCAGAGCCAGAATGAACTTTGTATTCCTATTTAACTCTCTCTATACTCATAATAGGGACGCGGGTGGCGCTGTGGGTAAAAGCCTCAGCTCCTAGGGCTTGCCGATCGAAAGGTCGGCGGTTCGAATCCCCGCGGCGGGGTGCGCTCCCGTCTTTCGGTCCCAGCGCCTGCCAACCTAGCAGTTTGAAAGCACCCCCGGGTGCAAGTAGATAAATAGGGACCGCTTTCTAGCGGGAAGGTAAACAGCGTTTCCGTGTGCGGCTCTGGCTCGCCAGAGCAGCGATGTCACGCTGGCCACGTGACCCGGAAGTGTCTCCGGACAGCGCTGGCCCCCGGCCTATAGAGTGAGATGGGCGCACCAACCCCAGAGTCTGTCAAGACTGGCCCGTACGGGCAGGGGTACCTTTACCTTTACCTTTATACTCATAATGGAAAGCTAAGAAGCACAAAGTCTGGAAAAGACACTGCACGGGAAATAATGTAGATGACACAGCTTTATTGAAAATAAGAGCTAGGGGTAGGAAACAGAAAGGTGAAAGGATAGGGGAAATGTTGATTGGATCACCCAGTTGTACATATTTCACAGGGACTGATTATCCATCCTTCTAGCATTGACTAATAATGCAGTTGGACTCCAGTGCCCATCATCCCTGGCAGCAAACTTTGATGGCTTTCAAAGAGGATTAGACAAATTCATGGAGGGCAGAGATATTGATGGTTACTTGTCACAATGGCTATGTCCTACAGTTCTCCACTGTCAGGGTTCTATGTTCTGTGTTCTCCACTGTCAGGGTCAGCATGCCTCTGAATACCAAAATGCAGCAGCTAAACAGGTGTCTGGGAGAGGCCACCGAGACCACATAACACTAGTCCTGAAAGACCTACATTGACTCCCAGTACGTTTCTGAACACAATTCAAAGCGTTGGTGCTGACCTTTAAAGCCCTAAATGGCCTCAGCCCAGTATACCTGAAGGAGTGTCTCCACCCTGATTGTTCAGATCGGAAACTGAGGTTCAGTGCTGAGGGCCTTCTAGCAGTTCCCTCACTGCAAGAAGTGAGGTTACAGGGAACCAGGCAGAGGGCCTTCTCAGTAGTGGCACCCCCCCCCCCCGCAGGTGGAAGGCCCTCCCATCAGATGTCAAGGAAATAAACAACTATGTGACTTTTAGAAGACATCTGAAGGCAGCCCTGTTTAGGGAAGTTTTTAATGTTTGATGTTTTATCACTTTTTTAATTAATATTCTGTTGGGAGCCACTCAGAGTGGCTGGGGAAAACTAGTCGGATGGGCAGGGCATAAAAACAAATTATTATTATTATTATTATTATTATTATTATTATTATTATTATTATTATTATTTGCTGAGAATCACAGGTGGGGAGAGTGTTGTCGCACTTCAGTCCCGCTTGTGGGCTTCCGACAGGCGTCTGGTTGGCCACTGTGAGAACAGGATGCTGGATTAGGCCATTGGCACAATCCATCTGTCTTGTCTTACATTCTGATGATGCTTGAGGGGGCTGATGGGTGCTGTGGTGAACAATATCTGGAGGACACAACATTGCTTACTCCTGCTGCAGAACATGGGCAGACGATTTTGTGAGCTGGGATGTGTTCCAATCACTTCTCTGTGGATGCCACACTACTCCACCACGAGAAGCATCAATACCAGCCCGTCCTTCTCTCTCTTTCTCTTGCTCTCTCTAGCTCCATAAAATGCAGCAAATACAGATGTCTCAGTGCAGCTTGCGAATAGCATTCCACAAAGCCAATTTTCTATTCCAATCATTTCCTCTCTGCTCTGTCCCTCTCCACTGAAACTATTTTTCCCCCTTCCTGGCTTCGTAACTAGAAGGCTTTGTCTATGCGAGTGAAGCTTATAAATCACATTTTGGACCATTAGAATCACACAGCCGTTAGTCTGAAGGTGAACTGAACCACATATGAGTCAATTAAATATATTACTTAACAAGGACGACGCACAGACAGCCTCACATAAAACTGGCCCGTTTGGGCAAAATGGAGAAACACACAGAAACTATACGCAACGGTGATATCTCACTTGTACACACGTGCATGTTGCAAATTGTAGTAGTCGGCGGAAGAGGGATTAAAAAAACTAAAACATCACATCTCATTACTTTTACTGAAACACCATGTCTTATTAACCTCAGAGAAATGGCTGCGATGGAAATGTACTGCCTGACCATTAAATATTCAGTTCAGATAGTGAACTGAAGAAGTAGAGAGAGGAGAATAAAAGGAACAAGAAAGGAAATAACAATTTGCCCTCCCGTGCAGTCCGCACTCCTGCACAGCCACTTAATTTGAAGACTGCATTAGTAATTACATGCCACTTTGTCCTCTCATGAGGTCTCCTGCCTCAAAATTACTAGCTGTTCTCCTGTATTCTGTGCTTCACATGACATTTCAGTACTCAAAGACTAATCATTTCTCCATGCTTGGCATTCACTTATCTGCTGCTGAATAAACTACAGCCAACCTGGACCACCAATACAGCAAGCTGCTAGGCCAGGTTGGATTCAAGGAGTCTCTATTGTCTACTCTGACTGTCCGTGACTCCCCAGGGTCTACTGCATCTCCTGTCTTCTAATCCTTTCAACTGGAGGCAGGGTTGGAGGAGCAGTTCGATTCAGTTTACATTTAAAGGCAAACCAACCTGATTTGTACTTTCGGAAACTTTCAGGACACAAACAAATACACCTCTCTGAATTTTGCAACACCCTTCGCCAGCCTGGTAACGTGTACACGAATGCCATGTGCTGAGGTAAGGTATGCATATAAATGCACAATACTGCTGAAAATAATGAATGTGAATGCAAATGGATGTGCATTAAGAGTAATAATAATAATAATAATAATAATAATAATAATAATAATAATAATAATTTTATTTGTACCCCAGCCAGAACCAGGCTCAGGGCGTCTAACATCATAAAACTAACACAATATACAAAAAACATAAGAACATAAAAACAGGCAGGCTAGAAATGAATTTTCACGAGGGCTTTGAACAAAAAAATCACAAACTGATGCGGACATGCGAAGAGCTGAGTTTATGATTGGGAAAGATGAGAAACCAAAACTGACAGCTTATCCCATTCCCACCTAGGAGCGCTAGGTAATGAATATTGGAACTTCTGCATATGTAAGATTAATGATCTATCACTGAGCTATCAACTCTCCCATTGGAAAGAAAGACATGTGCTGTAGGCAGTTTCATGAACCTGGAGATCTGGTAGCTTTCTCTGTCAATGTGTAAATACAGGTAACCATGTGACTTCTTCCCCTGATCATCTTTTTTTCTAGTTAAAGAGCAGCCAACTAGTGTGGTGTAGTGGTTAAGAGGTGTGGACTCGTAATCTGGTGAACTGGGTTCAATTCCCCGCTCCTCCACATGCAGCTGCTGGGTGACCTTGGGCCAGTCACACTTCTCTGAAGTCTCTCAGCCTCACTCCACTCACAGAGTGTTTGTTTTGGGGGAGGCAGGGAAAGGAGGTTGTGAGCCACTTTGAGACTCATTGGCGTAGTGATAAAGCGGGATATCAAATCCAAACTCTTCTTCTTCTCCAATTATTATTCTTGGAGCCCTCAAGATCCTATGCATTCCAAGTTAAAAGAAGTGCAAGAGTTTTCCGCATGCTGTTTCTGATGTGGCCAGTGAATTCCCCAGCACAAGTCAAGATGGATCTGCAGAGCGACTGCTTTGTCATCATCACAACGGCTTGAAGTCTCATTTTACACAGGACGTGGTGCTTCTCAGCTAGAAAGCACAACAATGGCACAACACCACAATTTAAGAAGGATGTTGACAAGCTCAAAACCAAGACTTATGAGGAACAGTTGAGGGAGATGGGTATGTTTAGCCTGGAAAAGGGGAGACGGAGAGGAGATATGATAGCCGTCTTCAAATATCTGAAGTGCTGTCACGTAGAAGAGGGAAGAAGATTGTTTTCTCCTGCTCTGGAGGGTAGGACTCAAACCAATGGCTTCGAGCTACAAAAAAGGAGATTGCAACTAAATATCAGGAAAACCATCTGTACCATGGTACCTCACGCCAATTAAATTGACATGGATGTATACAACAGGAAACAAGAATTGTTGGAAATGTGGGGTGAAATAAGGTAGTTTCTTTCACATCTGGTGGTCATGTGATAAGGTAAAAACGTATTGGGAAATTATATATAATGAATTAAAGAAGATATTTAGATATACGTTTTTGAAAAAGCCAGAGGCATTCTTGTTGGGAACAGTAGGAGAAGACATTACTAAGAATGACCAGAAATTGTTCTTATATGCAACAACAGTGGCAAGATCATTGTTAGCCCAGGTTTGGAAACAACAACAAGTACCAACAATAGAAGAACGGCGACAGAAGGTAATAGAATATGCAGAAATAGCTAGATTAACGGGGAAAATTTGACAACATGGCAATGAAACATTTCAAAAAGAATGGGAAAAATTTATGTCATACATAGGAAGGATAAGGTGAAACAGTGAAACCAGTAGAACTGAAATAAACCTCATAATGTGAAATACAAAGGAAATTTATGGATAAAGAAAATAACAACAAGGAAAATGTACAATGTGATTAATATAACCAATGGTAGTTGTAAATGAATATAGACAGACAATAAGAACTGTATATACAGGAGGATTTATTTGACTATAGACACTCTATGGACAAATATGAAAGAAGAACAATAATATACAAAACGGATGAAGACAATGCGAATAAGTTAGATGTGATACAAAAGGCCAGAAAAGGGAAGGAGGGAAGTCGGCTTTGGGGAGCAGGTGTAAATGTGGAATGTAATACAATATGGGTATGTGGAGTGTGCAATTGAAAACCAATAAAGAATATTATGGGGGGGGTAACAGGAAATCCTTCTGACAATAAGAGCAATTTGACAGTGCAACGGATTCCCTCTGGAGGTTGTGGACTCTCCTTCCTTGGAGGTTTTTAAGCAGAGGTTGGATGGCCATCTATCAGGGATATTTTAGCTGAGATTCCTGCATTGCAGAGGGTTGGACTATATGACCCTTGGGGTCCCTTCCAGAACTGTCAGGCCAGTGGATGCTGTTGCGTGTTGAGGTCCCCAAGCCACAACTCAAAATAACTCACAACTCACACATAATTTTTGTTTAAGGTTTTTGGCATAATTTTGGCCACAACTTTATTAAATTACATACCTGTGAGTGGTTGCTTAGGCATTGGTTAAGACGATCTGTCCCCCCGCCTGGGACAGAACTGACTTCTGAACTCCCTCAGAAGCCAGTGAAGGGAAAGCAATATTGGGGAGAAATGGAGCTGAGTCACAGGCCCTCACCGCTCACCCACATGCTCCCCAGGGCTTGCCGGCCCTAGCCCCATTTCAGGGATTCGGATGAAATTGTGGCAAGCCCCTGGATTCCTTTAACGGAATTCCCTTCCACACCAGCACTGGAGGGGCAGGCCCAGCCTATCCTTACCCCTCCTCCAACCAATTGATAACGAGTTATAATGCCTAACTGCAACCTTAGAAGTTGTGACGGTTTGCTACATAGTAGGTGAAAACCAAATGGCACAGTCAATCTGCCATATGGACAAAATTCCTACCAGGCCCCTGCCGCAACAGCAAAGACCCCATGACAGGTATAGCAAGGTCAACCAAAACGCTCTGAACTCAGGGCGGGCGGGCGGGCAGGTGATCCGATGCACTCAGCAAAAGAGAAAGCAATAAGCTGAGTGCCCCAGTATTTAAAGCCTTCGATCCCACCCACCACCTTGCAACATGCAATTTGCCCCAGCAACCCAGGCTTCCAATCAAATGCCCCAGGTCAGCATATTCAACCCTGCCTGGCAACAGAGGGGTGGCTCGGCGGATCCCACCGCAACACGTGCTCTCATTTCAGGGAGAACATGCTTTGTCTCAACAGTGGGAGGAGTGACAGCTCACAATTCCAGAGAAAGGCATGAGATCTTGGACCCCTGAGTTCTGTGTCCTGGTTCGGCTGTGCTGAGGAGCACAGGGTCAAGTTTTGCATCTCATTTGAAAGGGATGCCATCATTTTTAAGCAAATCACCTCACATTAACCAAGTCTCGCTCTTTTTAATTACATTGCCAGAGTACACAGATTTGAGTCCAAGTTGCGGCTCAAGCTTCCTGCCAGACGTTTTAATCAAACTAATTAAAAACGAGATTAATTGAGTAAAAAGTGAAATGTGCAACATACGGCAGTGTTTATATTACCTGCACAATCTTCTACTGTAACCCCATTATTTCAATCTCATTTTTGTTTGTTTTGAACAAGCTGTTCTTTTTTTAAAACCGGGGGAGAATATTTACAATAAGAAAAAAGTAGGGGACGGAGGCCTTCAATAGCAAATCTTTATCGTAATCTTTTTTTCTTTTCTAATTTTCCTCCTTTTTTTGATGCTCAGAGCATCTTCAAGGAGATGGAGAGTGAGGATTGTTTTCAGAAGCAGGGACGAAAGACAATAATTTCCACTGTTGTTTGTACACATTAACCTTCTGAAAGTGCTTTTCTAAACTGTGAATTTATGGCTGCGCTAAACGCTTTCTCTTTTCATCCCAAGACTGGAAGAGGGCATGAGTCTAGGTGGCGGAAGGAGCACTGGAAAACAGGGCTGAAAAACAATTTTCTGTGCAACTTTACCTGCATACAAAATTGTCAGAGGTTACTGTCCCCACAGACAAAAGAGGCAAAGATGATCTTCTTGGGTTCAAGAGGAAACACAATACCCTTGACTCTAAAAAACAAACAACCCTTTTATTCTCAGTTTTAAAAGTTTGAGGTCATAATATTTTCCTTACAAAACGGTTAATTTTAGTGCTGTCAGTGATCATGGACAATATTATTATTATTATTATCATCATTGCGTGTGTAGGTCCCCAGGCCACCCCTCAAATAACTTCACACATAACACGTAATTTAGTTTTGGTTTTTTGGGCACTATTTTGGCCACAACTTTATAAAAATACAAAATCAGTGAGTGGTTGTTTAGACATTGGTTATGACTATCTGTCCCCCCGCCTGGGACAGAACTGACATCCTGAGGTCCGATCGGTAGCCAGTAGAAGGGAAAGTCAAACTTGGGGGTCATTTGAGCTAAGCGTCGGACCCACACCGCTCACCCCAGCTGCTCCCCGAAAGCTTGCCAGCCCTGGTCCCATGACAGGGATTGGATGAAATCGTGGCAAGCCCCAGGATTCCTTTAATGGAATTCCCTTCAGTGCAATAGGAGGGGCAGGCACAGCCTATCCTGACCCCTCCACCACCAGCATATTATAACCAATGCCTAACCGCAACCTTACAAGTTGTGACGAATTGCTGAGTAGTAGGCAAAAACCAAATGGCACAGCCAATCACCAAATGGCAAAATTCCTACTAGGCCCCTGCACCAAGGCAGACGACCCCATGACAGGCAAAGCAAGGTCAACCGGAAAAGAGGGCGGGCGGGCGGGTGATCCGATGCACTCTGCAAAGAGAAAAAGAAAGAGAAACCAGAGGGCACCAATATTTAAAGACTATGGTCCCACCCACCCAATTTGCAACATACAATTTGCTCCAGCAACCCGGTTATCCAATCACAATGCCAGGCAACAATTATTAACCTGCCTGGCAACAAGAGGGCTGGCCTGGTGGCCCACACTGCAACACGTGCTCTCATTTATTGGAGAACACGCTTCATCATCATCATTATTATCATTATCATTATCATCATCATTATTTGTACCCCGCCCATCTGGCTGGGCTTCCCCAACCACTCTGGGCGGCTCCCAACAGAATATTAAAAACATGATAAGACATCAAACATTAAAAACTTCCCTAAACAGGGCTGCCTTCAGATGTCTTCTAAAAGTAAGATAGTTGTTTATTTCCTTGACATCTGATGGGAGGGCATTCCACACGGTGGGCGCCACTACCGAGAAGGCCCTCTGCCTGGTTCCCTGTAACCTCACTTCTCGCAGTTCTTTACATTTTCATTATAATGATAATATATCCAATAACAAAAAATTAATACAATTTCCCAGATTTCCCCCTCCCCCCCCAACTTCCCTCAACTTCCTGTTCTGGTTTTTAACATACTAATTCCCCTGCTTGCTAAATTATATCTTCATATTGTGTTCTTTATATCAAATATTGTTATTCTCTTATCATTTTGACATCATTTTATCATTTCTGTATTTATTTTGTTACTTGTAAGTGTTTACTCAAACCCTGCTAGTGAGCCTATTTCTTTACATTGTTTCTGTAAGTACCTCATAAATGATTCCCAGGCTTTTTTAAAAGTCTCTATTGTCTTTGTCTCTACGTCTTTCAGTTAGCTTCGCCATTTTGGCACATTCCATCAATTTTTCTTGCCATTGTTCTTTAGTTGGTGTTTCGTCGCTTTTCCATCTTTGGGCTAGCACTATCCTAGCTGCAGTTGTAGCGTACATACAAAGTTTCTTTTTTTCCTTTGGCAAAAATGCTTCTGGTCTATTAACAAAGGTTTTCTTAAACATTTTATTCATTTCATTATTGTTCTGTAGATTTTTAAGCTACTCTAGGAGCCTTCTTATCTAGTAAGAGATTCTTTAAACTAAAAATAATATAAATAAATGTTGAAACAAGCACACATAGAAAGTCTGTGTAAGTGCTTCAATATCTCCAGATCAAAGCACTTTCTGATGTTTTCTCTCTCCATTAAGATACAAAGTGCCCCAAGCTTTTATCTGCTTTGATGAAGTTTGTCATCAAAATGACACACCACAGTGTCAAGCGAATGATGGAGGAGACCATTCATAGATCAATAGATGATGTCCTCTGCCATGGAATCATGCTTGCTTTCTCTCTTTTTTCCCCTCACACAGCAAAATATTCAGGAGTATCAGACATGAATCACAACCTTTTCAGATTTCCTTTGGGTTGCAGCAACATTTGTGGAAACTTGTTGTTCTGGTTTACTGTGATCCTTGCCATTATTTCTGGCCTTCCTGTGGCCTCTGTCCAATGAGAAATATGATAAGAAAGCATCATCGCATAGCCATAAATGCAGCCAGCTCCATATGATGATAATCAAGCTAACATTCAAGTACAAGTTTATGAGGCCTAATAACAGTAGCAGCCTCATGCCTAGGAAATAGTTGGCCAACATAAGCCATCTTGAGCGTTTGCTAATGGAACACTATTTCTCTTCCACCAAATGTTATACATGTACAAAGTAGGAATGGCCAAAGGAGTGGGAAACATGGGATGTGTTCATTCATCTGAAAGGGCTACACCTCTTAATGAGGGTGAAAGAGGAGAGCACAAAATATGGTTTGAAGTTCAACATCAAAAAACTAAGATCACGGCCACTGTTCCCATGACCTCCTGGCAAATAGAAGGGGAAGAAATGGAGGCAGTGAGAGATTTTACTTTCTTGGGCACCATGATCACTGCAGATGGCGACAGCAGTCATGAAATTAAAAGACACCTAGTTCTTGGGAGAAAAACAATGACAAACCTAGACAGCATCTTAAAAAGCAGAGACATCACCTTGCTGACAAAGGACCATATAGAAGGCCGATCGCCAAAGAATTGATGCTTTTGAATTATGGTGCTGGAGGAGACTCTTGAGAGTCCCATGGACTGCAAGAAAATCAAACCTCTCCATTCTGAAGGAAATCAGCCCTGAGTGCTCACTGGAAGGACAGATCCTGAAGCTGAGGCTCCAATACTTTGGCCACCTCATGAGAAGAGAAGACTCCCTGGGAAAGTCCCTAATGTTGGGAAAGATTGAGGGCACAAGGAGAAGGGGACAACAGAGGACGAGATGGTTGGACAGTGTTCTCGAAGCTACTAACATGAGTTTGACCAAACTGCGGGAGACAGTGGAAGACAGGAGTGCCTGATGTGCTCTGGTTATGGAGTCACGAAGAGTCAGACATGACTAAATGACTAAACAACAATTTTTGGGGGTGCTTTTGGGGGTCTTCACACGCAAACTATGCACCTCTAAGTTACCACCCAACATTACCTAAAAGAAACTTGGTGGACAATTCGGAAGCCTTCCACTTAGAACAGCCTCCCACAGCCTGATGTGATTGGACTACATGTCCCATAATCTCTTGGCACTGGCCATGCTGACTGAAGCTGATGGGAGTTGTAGTCCAAAATCATCTGGAGGGTGCTGTGTTAGGGAACCTTATTTCAGATGACACATCCATAAATATTTTGTTGAATTATCAAACGTTTCTCAGGAGGCGCCACAGATATCTGGCATCTAAAATCTTAGTATGGGAAGTTGTTCTTAAAGTGAACACCATCAGCTCTCGGCTTCCTAATTCATTTTTCACATGATTATTTTACAGATGAGTGGATCATATTTAATTTAGATTTGATTTTTCTAAATCTTCCCTTGGGTTAAACCCACTTATCTGATTAACATCCTGAGAAAAACAGGCTTGTTCTACATAGCTCGATCATGTTCAGCATTACTATTAATGGTTGCAAAGTCCTCAGAAGCGGAGTGGAGAGCGCCATCGTTTATATATGCGTATTTCCTTGACATGGTGAACTATTGCTTTGTTACTGATATTGGCTCAAATATGCCTGAGGTGTAGGAAGATATATAAAATGGCAAATAATGTGGTGCCTGAGGAGAAAGTGAGGAAATTTGTTGGGGAAATGGAGGCTTCCATGTCTGTCATTTGGGAAGCACCATTCCAGGTGTAGAATTAGGGACACGGGTGGTGCTGTGGGTTAAACCAAAGAGCCTAGGACTTGCCGATCAGAAGGTCGGCGGTTTGAATCCCCACAATGGGGTGAGCTCCCGTTGCTCGGTTCCTGCTCCTGCCAACCTAGCAGTTCGAAAGCACGTCAAAGTGCAAGTAGATAAATAGGTACCGCTCCAGCAGGAAGGTAAACGGTGTTTCCGTGCCCTGCTCTGGTTCGCCAGAAGCGGCTTGGTCATGCTGGCCACATGACCCAGAAGCTGTACACCGGCTCCCTTGGCCAATAAAGCAAGATGAGCGCCGCAACCCCAGAGTCAGTCACGACTGGACCTAATGGTCAGGGGTCCCTTTACCTTTACCTTGTTCCAAGTGTGGCTGTTTAGCCAGGGAGTTGTGTCTTCCTATTGCGTTTTACACACACACACACACACACACACACACACACACACACACACACTTTTCAGATTTATACATTTCATTAATTTTACAATCATTTTAACATTTCAAAACTTGACTTCCTTCCTCTTTCTGCAGTTCCTTAAATTTGTTTTTTAAAATATCTTCTGCATATCCAAATTGACCTAATTTGCTCATTTATTCATTAAATATATGGAACTGCAGGTTATTACAATAATCCTGCCAATGTTTTCTATTTGTGTGCAATTTATCTGTAAATATTCAATAAACCATTTCCATTCTTTTATAAAAAGTTTGTTATCTTGATTTCTTATTCTTCCAATAAGTATCGCCATTTCTGCATATTCCATAAGTTTTTGTTTCCATTCTTCCTTTGCTAGGACTTCTGCTTCTTTCCACTTTTGGGTGAGTAGCCTTCTTGCTGCTGTAGCAGCATACATGAATAAATTTCTATACAATTTAGGTAGTTCTGTCCCTAAAACAGAAAACAGTTTAGACAACCCAACTTGTTGGGGGAGACTCCTTTAAACCAAATTTGTATTTTTAGTCATAGAATCATAGAATCATAGAGTTGGAAGAGACCACAAGGGCCATCGAGTCCAACCCCCTGTCAAGCAGGAAACACGCCATTGCTATATCAAATGTTTGTTAGGCGCTGAATAGCAAGCAGCAGCAACTGAATCTTGAGAGCATGAAAATCAGCTGTGGCCAGGAAACGCCCAGGAAATAAAACGTCAACTTCGGTAGACAAAATATGAGTGCTATGTACATATGGAGTTTTTGAACCCAGAGCTAACAATATTGAGAAGCTTCAAAAAGAGTGGGCAGAGGAAAGCAAATAGGGTGAAGACATTGCAGCAGACCAGTCTTCCTCAGCATGCTGCCCTCTATCTCTTTGGGACACCAGATCCCATCAGCCCAAGCCTGAAGGGATGGTGGAAGTTGTCGTCCTAACCACCTGCAGTTCACTAGGCTGTGGAAGGCTGAGATGGACAATGTTCCACTTAGGTGGAACATTGTGTGAGTTGGGCTTTCTTTTCTTTTCTTTTACAAACCATTACCTCCCTACTGAAGGGTTTTTCTTCTCCTTCATACTGGAACTTTCCATCAATACATCTCTCATCTGAGCACGTTTTGGGTCCTTTGCCTAGCAATGCATTTGAAAGCTCAGATGAATAATGCAAAATGTGTGAGGTCAATTTCTTTTGAACCATATTGGTTACCAAAGAAAAGAGAAAGGGGGGGACCCTGAAAGTTGTCTCTCTTTCTTGAATACAACTATTCACAGAACAACTGGACTGCAGGATAAGATGGAGCCAAGGAAGGGACATGATTTATTAGTAAGGTTTCAAGGAAATGGGATTGGATCAGTGGCTAATGGTTTTTGAAGAAGTCTGCTGTCTGGATTGACTGTAGGAAATACATTATTTATCAGGAAGAAAATGCTTCCTATGATTTCAAGTTTAAAAGGATTGCTTTCTTTATCTTTCCCCCAAAAAACAAATCTATTTTTATGTTATTAAAGATTCCGTCCTATTCTTTTTATCTGCATCTTGATAAGAGGGATTTTGTTTTCCTCTTTAAGATGACTCATAGGCACAAAGTTGCGCACAAGATGGGAAATTGCCTCTAGTCATTTCAGAATGCGCACAAACATCCACATGTCATCTGTTAAGTGTGAATTGTGTTAATGACTGTGCTGCCATGATTTCCATTATTAACGTCCCCTATCCCTTTCTCCAAGAGGTTACAACTACTGAAAATCAAGACAAGTGAAACTTTGGTGACAGATAGTGTTGCTATCAAATGGCAATTCCTTTGTTTGTTTGTATTCATTGGTCTTTAGTAAAAATAAAAGTTTTTTTTTAAAAAAAATCAGTGTTCTCATTATACCTTTTCTTGAGCATTTTCAGTAACAGATACATCGATACATACAAACTCCGTAATGACATGTTGACTTGGACAGATAAATCTTTCCAGGTCACATATCTCAGTGCAGACTGAAGGGATGCTGTTGAAATAAATAAAACAAAACAAAAATAAAAGAATAAAAATTCTTGATGAAAAGTTATTAGTGCTTAAAATGCATTCAGACATTACATAGATCTGCATCTATCGATTTATTTTTTAATCCACTGGTGTTTATGATGCTACTGTTTATGATGCTATTGTTTATGATGCCGTCTTCACTGTTTGAAGTTTGTAAACTCATTCCATTGATACTTTTACAGGATGATTACAGCTCATAAAAAACTTGTAATAACTGCTCTACAACAAAAATGGCTGTGCAAGTCAAAGCTGGTTCGCACATGATATTGGCAACCCTTATGATATCATATGGAAGTGAGAGCTCGACCATAAAGAAGGCTGATCGCCGAAGAATTGATGCTTTTCAACTGTGGTGCTGGAGGAGACTCTTGAGAGTCCCATGGACTGCAAGAAGATCAAACGTATCCATTCTTAAGGAAATCAGCCCTCAGTGCTCACTGGAAGGACAGATCGTGAAGCTGAGGCTCTAATACTTTGGCCACCTCATGAGAAGAGAAGACTCCCTGGAAAAGACCCTGATGTTGGGAAAGATTGAGGGCACAAGAAGAAGGGGATGACAGAGGACAAGATGGTTAGACAGCGTTCTCGAAGCTACAAACATGAGTCTGACCAAACTGCGGCAGGCAGTGGAAGATAGGAGTGCCTGGCGTGCTCTGGTCCATGGAGTCACGAAGAGTCGGACACGACTAAACGACTAAACAACAACAACATGATATCATAGAATCATAGAATTGGAAGGGACACTGAGGATCATCTGGTCCAACCCCCTGCAATGCAAGAATATGCAGCTGTCCCATACAGGGACTGAACCTGCAACCTTGGAGTTATTAGCACCACGCTCCATCCAACTGAGCTATGCCTATACTATTTATTAGGGATGTGTGCACACACACTCAATCAGTTTTAGGGCTTAATCTGGCGCCTTTGCATGGCTCTAATCTGACCCAACAGGATGTGGTGCTGACCCAACCTGGATTCAGGCTCCAAACCAACTGGGGGCCTTGCAGAGTTCATGGTCTCCGTACTTTTCTTCCAACCCCCACAACCCTATATTTAATCAGGTTTATAATTAAACATAAAGTCAAGAGGAGAGGGGGAGAAACACCTAACATCTCGGCCTCCCCACTCTCCTTGCTGACAGATTGGCCCCAGATCTCTCTGAGTGGACCTGATCCAAGAGGAGGCAAACTGAGGCAGCCTCAACCTGGTCTGGCCCAATCTAAAATTGACCCAATTCAGTCCCAAATTGATTTGGGATCCAGGACTCAACAAAATCTGGTGCAGGCCCTACTGTTTAACACAGTAAAGTAAGAGTAAAGGACCCCTGGATGGTTATGTCCAGCCAAAGGCAACTATGGGGTTGCGGCGCTCGGAGCCGGTGTTTGACCACAGACAGCTTTCCATGTGATGTGGCCAGCATGACTAAACTGCTTCTGGCACAACAGGACACCGTGATGGAAACCAGAGCAAACGAAAACGCCGTTTACCTTCCTGCCACAGCGGTACCTATTTATTTACTTGCACTGGCATGCTTTCGAACTGCAAAGTTGGCAGGAGCTGGGACAGAGCAACAGGAGCTCACCCTGTCATGGGGATTCAAACCACCAACCTTCTGATCGGCAAGCCCAAGAGGCTCAGTGGTTTAGACCACAGCACACTATGTGAATTCTGATACTCTGTGCAACTGGTGGCTACCATGGAGAGCCTGACTTGGGGAAAAGTGGAATATAGATATATTAAAATAATAATTACAAGGGCCAAATTCACTACATCGTAGCAAGTGTTCACAAAGGGAAAGGGAGCGTGCTGTAAAAGTTGGGTATGAAGTGCCTAATGAAGAGATTGATCTCTGTGGCAGGTGTAATGCACAGCCTAGGTCTCTTTTGTTATCACAAGTGCAGAATCAGTCTCTCAGAGTTAGTCTACAAATATTTTTAATACTATTGTTCTGCTACGTCTGCTAGGTCTAATACTACCACTGCTATGCTGACCGCTAAACAAAGCAATAAAAAGGTAAAGGTACCCCTGCCCGTACGGGCCAGTCTTGACAGACTCTAGGGTTGTGCGCCCATCTCACTTAAGAGGCCAGGGGCCAGCGCTGTCCGGAGACACTTCCGGGTCACGTGGCCAGCGTGACAAAGCTGCATCTGCTGAGCCAGCGCAGCACACGGAAACACCATCTACCTTCCCGCCAAAGCGGTCCCTATTTATCTACTTGCACCCGGGGGTGCTTTCGAACTGCTAGGTTGGCAGGTGCTGGGACCAAGCAACGGGAGCGCACCCCGCCGCGGGGATTCGAACCGCCGACCTTTCGATCGGCAAGCCCTAGGCGCTGAGGCTTTTACCCACAGCGCCACCCGCGTCCCAGACAAAGCAATAAGCATAAGCAATAAGCAATTCTCAGGTGGACAGCAAATGAAAGAGATAAATGTCTAAGCTGTCTGCAGTCATGAAGTAGGCCTAAATCTGATTTTTGTCATTCTCAAAGGCCATGCCATTAAAAGTCGCTGGAAACAACACCAGTGTAAAAAATATGTTAAGTGAAATCAGAGCCAGGTAGACGGGACCCATTTTCATGGAAATCTATGCTAATAGTAGTCATAATCCAATTATAACGAAAGCTCTTTGCAAGACAATTCACTCAGCTCCTTTCCTCAGCTTTCAGAGAGTTTAGCGCCCGTCTTTAAAGTCCTATTTCAGTAAAAAGAAATAAATGGGAACATCTTTGTTTATTGTCGCTTGAAAAGAAATAATGAAAACGTGTCTAGTCTGTAGATGGTGGCACAATATTTCCTGAGACAAAGTGTCACCATTTGAACAAATAATGCTGAATTTATTTAAAAAGTGGCAATATAAAAGCATGATGGTTTGACAGAGATGTGAGAGGACACCTTTCTCTGTATTTGTTTATGGAACTTTGTATTAAGTCTTCTAGTATTAAGTGTTCCGATGAAGCTGAATGCTGGAGGATTCTGGGGAGATGAAAGAAAGTACTTCACAGTGCATAGTTAAACTATTAAATTCGCTCCCACAAGAGTCAGACAATGGCCAGCTTCCTCAATGGCTTGAAAAGAGGAAAGGTTACCAAATGCTTTGTTCCACCATTTTTGACACCATATGAACCCTCCCAGTTAGGATGTGTGGGCTGGTTGTTCCAATCAAGCCAAGCCATCTTTGTGTTTCTATATATATATAAAATAGACACACTTACCTATTTGGAATTTCCTTCCTGTCTTTTCTTCCTTCTGCATGGAAAAGCACATGAATCTGACCTTTGAAGAGTTTGTAAGTAAACCATTTTTAACTTGCCAAATGTATGGTCTTCTATGCTAAGGGAAGTTGGGAGCTTTGAAGAGGATATTTTAAAGATTTAACATCCTATATTTCTACACTTTACTTTGCTGCATGTTTGTGATTTTGCTGGGGCTCTCTCACCAAAGAGTACTTGCCCCAAACCTGGATCTGGGCATATAGGGAATAGATAGGACCGCACAATTGCACTCATTTCACACGCTAGCAAGGTTATGCTTAAAATTCTACAAGGAGGGCTCAAGTAGTATGTGGACCGAGAACTCCCAGAAGTGCAAGCTGGATTCAGAAGAGGCAGAAGAACCAGAGACCAATTTGCAAACATGCGCTGGATTATGGAGAAAGCTAGAGAGTTCCAGAAAGACATCTACTTCTGCTTCATTGACTATGCAAAAGCCTTTGACTGTGTCGACCACAGCAAACTATGGCAAGTTCTTAAAGAAATGGGAGTGCCTGATCACCTCATTAGTCTCCTGAGAAATCTCTATGTGGGACAAGAAGCTACAGTTAGAACTGGATATGGAACAACTGATTGGTTCAAAATTGGGAAAGGAGTATGGCAAGGCTGTATATTGCCTCCCTGCTTATTTAACTTATATGCAGAATTCATCATGCGAAAGGCTGGGCTGGATGAATCCCAAACGGGAATTAAGATTGCCGGAAGAAATATCAACAACCTCAGATATGCAGATGACACAACCTTGATGGCAGAAAGTGAGGAGGAATTAAAGAACCTTTTAATGAGGGTGAAAGAGGAGAGCGCAAAATATGGTCTGAAGCTCAACATCAAAAAAATGAAGATCATGGCCACTGGGCCCATCACCTCCTGGCAAATAGAAGGGGAAGAAATGGAGGCAGTGAGATATTTTACTTTCTTGGGCTCCATGATCACTGCAGATGGTGACAGCAGTCACGAAATTAAAAGACGCCTGCTCCTTGGGAGAAAGGCGATGGCAAACCTAGACAAAATCTTAAAAAGCAGAGACATCACCTTGCCAACAAAGGTCCGTATAGTAAAAGCCATGGTTTTCCCAGTAGTGATGTATGGAAGTGAGAGCTGAACCATAAAGAAGGCTGATCGCTGTTACTTTCCTGACCAATTTCAGAAACCCAATTAATTACACAGAAACAAGGCTATGTAGAGTCCCAAGTGTGCCTCAGATTTTCTGACCCTTGCAATGATGGCATGAATGGTGGGGAGGGTAACAGTAGCTTTCATTGGTGCTCAAGTTTAACATTAACATTAGCAGGGCCACAAATATCTACTGAACTGTTTATGGATTGTGGCAAAATCTCCTCAAGCTAAAATAGAACACGTGTTTCCTTACTGGGTAATAAAGACTTGGTTATGAAGATCTCCCAACTGAGATTGTCCTTGGAAGTCTATTTTACTATTTACCTACTTATTTCACAAGATTTATATACTGGTTGATTGTAATAAAACCTCCAAGCTTGCGCTATAACCAGGGCGGTTTTTTTTCAAGCCAGAGCTCACCAGAGCTCAACTCTAGCACCTCTCAGGTGGGTGCCATTGCCATTCTAAGAGAATGAGGGAGATGTTCACGGTGAGTTGCAGCACCTCTTTTCCAGAAAAATAGCACTGAACTATTGACAACATAGTCTCGTGACACTGAATAATAAGTTATTGTGAGTTTGCTAGTTAAAAGAAAACCTTAGTCTTCTGCAGCTTGCTCAATAAATTCTTGTGCCGCAATTTAAACACAGAAGCGCTATTTCCATGATGCTGTGGACATTTGGGCTTTGGAAAATCATTTGTCCTTTTCTCTGTTTCTCCATGTGTTTTCTATAGGTTCGACTACCTCCTGAGATATCATTGCGTGTGTAGGTCCCCAGGCCACCCCTCAAATAACTTCACACATAACACGTAATTTAGTTTTGGTTTTTTGGGCACTATTTTGGCCACAACTTTATTAAAATACAAAATCAGTGAGTGGTTGTTTAGACATTGGTTATGACTATCTGTCCCCCCGCCTGGGACAGAACTGACATCCCAAGGTCCGATCGGTAGCCAGTAGAAGGGAAAGTCAAACTTGGGGGTCATTTGAGCTAAGCGTCAGACCCACACCGCTCACCCCAGCGGCTCCCCGAAAGCTTGCCAGCCCAGGTCCTATGACAAGGATTCCCATGACAGGGATTGGGTGGCCCTGGTCCCATGACAGGGATTGGACGAAATCGTGGCAAGCCCCAGGATTCCTTTAACGGAATTCCCTTCAGCGCAATAGGAGGGGCAGGCCCAGCCTGTACTGACCCCTCCACCACCAGCATATTATAACCAATGCCTAACCGCAACCTTACAAGTTGTGACGAATTGCTGAGTAGTAGGCAAAAACCAAATGGCACAGCCAATCACCAAATGGCAAAATTCCTACTAGGCCCCTGCGCCAAGGCAGACGACCCCATGACAGGCAAAGCAAGGTCAACCGGAAAAGAGGGCGGGCGGGTGATCCGATGCACTCTGCAAAGAGAAAAAGAAAGAGAAACCAGAGGGCACCAATATTTAAAGACTATGGTCCCACCCACCCAATTTGCAACATACAATTTGCCCCAGCAACCCGGTTATCCAATCACAATGCCAGGCAACAACTATTAACCTGCCTGGCAACAAGAGGCCTGGCCCGGTGGCCCACACTGCAACACGTGCTCTCATTTATTGGAGAACACGCTTTGCAAAAATGTTTGGCATGAAGGTTCCTGAGATAAGGGTAGCAGGCAGCCTTTGTGAATAGCTGTTTAGAAGCCAGCCCAGTTTGAGTCAAAATGGCGCACCAAAATATGACTTTGGCGTGACTTCACCTCTTTTTTGGCAGAGCTTCAGCTGCCTCTCAAAATATTGTCCCCAGACTGGGCACAAGAGTCTTTGAGTTGGGGTTGGTGGACTTTGTCACTGTTTGGACGTTGTGTGCTATTTTAAATCAAGGTGGCAGACTGAAACATCACTTTGGGGTATGTTGAGTGCTTTGCTATGAATATTTCCAGAAAGTACTACACTGCGTCACATGTTTTCCTTTCAGTGAAAGCGTGTTGTTGTTTTTCTTTGCATAGCATTGAAGCTCGAACTGTGGCCATGTGTTTTATATACTAGAAACTGAAAAAATAAAATAAACGCTCAGCAACCTTGACAGTAGCATTGCATTGGACATGTATTTTATATCACATTTGGACTTTATGTGTGCAAATCTACACCTTCTTTTCTATTCTGTGATCAGAGTAAATCTGGAGTTCACCCCAGACCTCTCTGAAAATTGAGCTGACCTAGAAGTCATAGATAGGTAAAGCTCAGTAATAACACAACTTGAAAATCAATACGTTCTGCTTTACGGGGTCATGATAAAGTCCTTGTGGTTTCAATGGCAAAATGATATTTGGATTTTGTAGAGTTTTTTTGTATTATTGCCAATTAACTTCCTAAGGTCTTTGAAACAAAGGTCTTTCTACACTTTGGAAATTGTATTTTCAATGAATATGCTTTATGGGTGTCCTTAATTTTTAGAGAAATTGAGTGCTTATCAAATCATTTCTTAGATTCTGCATAATAGGATCCTTGTCAGTGCTTGGAAGGTTCATTTTAGAAAGGAACAAGTTCTAATTCTATATTGAGTTCCTACTTTTACAAAGCAAACTAGTTATGTTCCTGCAACTGTACTTTTCCCTGCAGCAACCTTGTCTTATGAGAAGAGAACCTCATTTATGGGTTGAGGAAAGCACTTTTAAGAATGCTGATATTCAGATCAGGCAAAGATTTTGTTCCATCTCCTTCTATGCATTTTAATCCTATGGAACAGAAAAGATGCTTGGTGCTGAAAAGGCAGTATTTAAATATTTTAAATCAATGCAATTTACTTTCGATTTAATTAAAACTGAAGGGGACTAATGGCGAATGCCCTGATATTGGTAAAAATGTCATGCTATAAATATCAATTAATTTTGTGAGATTATATGCTTGAATTGTTCCTCTCAATGTCTCCACCAAGATTATCATCCCATCACACGTTCCCTATAAGAATCAGTGATGAACAAGCATCCCTTGACTCACTTTGTACTAAGTTTTAATAAATCAAAACAAAAAAAACAGAGAACTTCCAGAAAAAGTGCTCTTGTCACCAGACACATGCACAGCTTTGATTGCTCTGAGAACTTACAATGTCGGAGCATCAAATATAAACTTTGTGGGGGTGAAGGTTATGTGTGGGGCTTGAAGCGATGGAAGATGCACAGCATCTGTTGCCACTGGGGAGCTTGGGGAATTGATTTCCCAGTGCCTCTCTGCTCAACTGATGGAGCCAGGAGGCACTGGGACCTCCATTTCCTAGTTTCCCCAGTAACAATACATTGAATGCACAGTGTCCAGGCCTTAGACTGTGGCTGGGAAACCTGTGGGCCTTATGGGTCCTCATGGGCTCACATGGCAAAGAGCAGGGAAAGGGCTGGCAAGAAAAATGGGTGAGCCATTCAGTTTTGTGTTTTTTTTAAGATCTTTATTGAAACTTAACATATATACAAAATAACCCAAATCCCAATGATTCCCTCACATAAAATATAATATTTAAATTACAACAGCTTCATAATTATACTTAATTATAAAACCCACCACCCACCCTCTACTTCCCTCCACAGCAATTCGACTTCTTTATACAGTGGTATCTCTGATTAAAAACTTAATTTGTTCTGGAGGTCCATTCTTAACCTGAAACTCTTCTTAACCTGAAGCACCACTTTAGCTAATGGGGCCTCCCGCTGCCGCTGCACCGCCGCTGTGCGATTTCTGCTCTAATCCTGAAGCAAAGTTCTTAACCCAAGGTACTACTTCTGGGTTAGCGGAGTCTGTAACCTGAAGCATTTGTAACCCGAAGTGTTTGTAACCCGAAGCGTTTGTAACCTGAGGTACCACTGTATTTCTTTCTACCTTTCCCCCCTTGCATTCTGTAATAAATTATTTTTGTTAAATTCTGATTTTTCCTTCTTTCTTTGTTGGTTTTGTTACTGCTTACATTTTTTTATTCTAAGCCTATTAGCATGTCATTTTTAGAACAATATTTTGACATATAATCTTCAAAATATTTCCACTCCATTCTCAACTTTTGAATTGATTGATATCTTATAACTGAAGTTAATTTTGCCAATTCTATATACTCACTTGATTTACAAATCCACTCGTCCTTTGTTGGTGTGTCCTGAGATTTCCATTTAGTGGCAATCACTACCCTGGCAGCTGTTGTTGCATATAAAAAGATTGGGGTTTTTTCATATATCAGTTTTGATCCATCTTCCTGACTACTTTGGGCTCTGCCGGAATGGGGCCATGGACTGGACTGGAGCCCTCAACAGAAAAAAAAGTGTTTTTCACTTCTACCTTAGATGATTCATCTGTTCCACAGCAGCTTCTATAAACTTCCCCAGATGTTGGGCCCCTTTTTTCAGGGGCATGGCTGTATCTCAGTGGTACAGCATGCAGAAGGCCCCAGATTCCCAGCAGCTCTAAGAAGGGCTGGGAGATAATATTTCCTGAAACACTTCTAGCCAAAGCTAGTCAGTATACACAAAACTGAGCTAGAGGAACCAATAGTCTAACTCGGGGTAATGCAGTTTCCTATGTTCCTAGACTTTTCATAATGGCAATGTGATGGCCTGGGATTCGGACTCAGAGGCTGAACCTGAGGAATCCTAGCCTGCACAGGAGTCCCTGCCTCCAGAACCAGCTGAGCTGGTGCTGGGGCCTGAGCCTGAAGGGTCTTCACCTGTGCTGGATCCTCAGGTGCAGGCACCAGCTGAGTCTGCTCTGGCCCCTGAGGTGATGGAGGGCCCATTGCCTGCAGGTGCTCTACTCTCAGCCCCATCAGGGGAAGAGGAGGTTGCCTCTGGATCTGGTAACCCTCCAGCCTCTCCTGAGCTGCAGAGGCTCAGAGCAGAGAGGCGGGGGGAACTAAGTTCCTGCAGGAGGAGTGCTCGCCTCCAGGTCAGGAGAGGCGAGTCACCTGTGGTCCGGGACCGCCCTATGCCTTGGGGCAGATAAAAGCCAGTCAGCCCCAGTCCCAGGTTGCGGGAGCAACGTTGTTGCTAGCCTGTTCCTGCCTGCACCCTGTCCTGCTCTTCTGCCAGAGTTCCTGACCACACCCGACTCCCCGCCTTGGACCCAGCTACAGCTTGGACGGACATTCTCCATACTGCACCATCGACCTCGGACTGGACTCAGACCTCGCCTCTTGGTTAGCCAGCACAGGAAAGCTTTGAGAAAGTTGTCCACTAGCAACAAGGTGACAGAGTGAGACCACTAGGAGCCAAGCCCAAACTTCAGGGAGAATTTGGGCTCAGCTCATAATGTCTTAGTTGTTTTCAAAAGCAGGGATATTTCCAAATACCATCATTGTAACCCAGTTCTGACGTCCCATCACCAATAATTAGGGCTTATTTGGAAAAGAGAAGAATTTCCAGGTTTTGAAAGGGTTTTTGAAATGCAAGAGAAGAAAAACAACTGTCCCCATTTCCCCCAAGTTCCTTTTAATTAAACAAAAAAAGACGTAATTAAAATTTTGGACACAGAAGCTGGCAGTATTTATTGTATTTTACAAACCAGAGTAAAGAAGCAGTACACTTTGCTGAAGATCTACAATTAGGCATACAATATGAAGGTGTAATTAACCAATTTAAATGCAAGTGCTGAAATTGCTAGATACAGAAGTAGCCTGTCCTCTTTGCAGACTGAAGAGTGTTGAATATTGAAATGTTTGTTTTCTAAAGATGAAGTCATAAAATGTTGTTAAAAGCCAAGCCATGAAGAACAATGAAGTGATAGAATTTCTAGATACTTCTAAAATTCACAGTTGGTAGGGGGGATGGGGAGAGCCTATAAACATTTCACAAAACAGTGTTCAAGGTTTTTAGTCCTTCAGCATCAGGCTGGGTGTTACACAAGAAAAAAGCACACCAAGAACTCTGGCCAATATAAGTTTCAATAGTGGGAGTGGTCTCTACTCGCAAATCAATAGTCAATTGTAACAAAAACTAATGCATTCAAAAGTATGTATTCTGATTAGTTTTTGTTACAATTGACTATTGATTTGCGAGTCGGGACCACTCCCACTATTGAAACTTATATTGGCCAGAGTTCTTGGTGTGCTTTTTTCTTTGGTTTTACACAAAGCAAGGGTTTCAAGAGGGAGAGATTCAAAAACTAGGCCAAAATGAAATTTGCATTTTTGTCTGAAGATGGGGATTACAGACTGGCATCAGGCTCCATCTTGGGTTCTGGATGAGGAAACAACTTCTATATATTAGTATTAGTATTAGTATTAGTATTAGTATTAGTATTAGTATTAGTATAACCCCTTTCATCCAAAGATCACAGGGCGGTTTGCATAAAAATACAGAATGAGAAATTCCCAATGGCTGGCAAATGCAGGGCTGGTTTGCTCTGTGAGGGCCTGTTGTGACGGGCTGCAACTGCCACCTGCCCTGATACGGAGCCCATTCTCACTTTCTTTCCCATTACTCAGTGGAACAGCATCTGCCAGTGTGGTGTAGTGGTTAAGAGTGGTCGACTTGTAATCTGGTGAACCGGGTTCGCATCCCCGCTCCTCCACATGCATCTGCTGGGTGACCTTGGACTAGTCACACTTCTCTGAAGTCTCTCAGCCTCACCTCACAGAGTGTTTGCTTTGAGGGAGGAAAGGAAAGGAGAATGTTAGCCACTTTGAGACTCCTTCAGGTAGTGCTAAAGCGGGATATCAAATCCAAACTCTTCTTCCCCCTCTTCTTCTTCTTCTTCTTCTTCTTCTTCTTCTTCTTCTTCTTCGCATGCAGAAAATTCCGTCCCTAATCACCTTCTCTTTAAAAAAAGAAGTTTTATTTATTTTGATCCTATGTAAATAAGAAAAGGGGTGTGTTCAATTTTTAAAATATATATATATCTATTTTTTCTCTTTCTTGTAGTAATGAGTAAAGTTGCAAAGAAGAAAAGAAAAGGGTAAGCAAGTTCTTATCCCGCTGAATACTTTTTCCTTATGGATGATAGAAATATGCAGGGTAAATGTTGATACCCCGCGGCGCGCGAATGAGGAGCTAGATTAGAAACAGATTTTCCTTAAGTGGTGCAAACCCCAATGGAAAAAACAGAGCTAGGGTGGGGAAATCCCCACAGAGTTCTGAGATGCCTCTCATACTAAAAATGCAATTTACATGAGCAAAAAGGGTAATTAGAACCCAAGTAAAATCTGTCTGTAGAAAAATGAAGAGAAATATCAGTGATGAATTAGAGCCTGCTTCATTCTTCAGAATTCTAATTAGGTAAAAAAAATGAGAGTCAACTGAAACAACAAAAGCAGTAAATGAGCTCTTATCTAGGAAGAATATCTTTATTATAGAAACTAATGATAAGTCGAGGCACAGAATATGCTTTTCTCATATTTTTCTACAGCTTGAAATTACACACATGCACACACACACACACGGGCTGCTGAATCTCTTCTTGTTGCTGCCAACCCCCGCCCATTTGCCAACCCCCAACCCCTTTCTTCACACCTCACTCAAACCCCCATCCCCTTAGCTCCTGTAAGCCCCCTATTTCCTGTAACCCCCCATAACTTCTCTGCAACCCTCCATCTCCTCTGTATCCAAACCTCCGCTGTTGCTTAAAATGACTATTTAAAAACCAGCCGACTTTTTTGTTCCCCTCCTCCCCCTGACTTCATGCAAACCTAGAATTGTGAGGTAATATGACAAATCCTTCAGTGGGGGCTGTGCAATGACAGCCTTATGTATATAGAGAGATATAAAAATATAGACGATAGATGATAGATATAGATAGATAGATAGATAGATAGATAGATAGATAGATAGATAGATAGATAGATATAGAGATAGATAGATATAGAGATAGATATAGATAGATGATAGATATAGATAGATGATAGATAGATGATAGATATAGATAGATGATAGATAGATGATAGATGATAGATAGATAGATAGATGATAGATAGATAGATAGATGATAGATAGATAGATAGATAGATAGATAGATAGATAGATAGATAGATGATAGATAGATGATAGATAGATGATAGATAGATAGATAGATAGTTGATAGATAGATATCATTTATATATATAAAGTACCAATCATACACAACTGGAAAAAGAGAGAAGCAGAAAATGCAGAAATTGATTAGGAACAACTACAAACACATCAACCACAGGAATGTGTACAAATATCCTCTTCACTATTCGGCGCCACAACTGTATGTCTTCCAAATAACCCTTGATGGAGATGTTTGGTGTCTCTTTCCACGTGTAAAAGACCTTTTTGTGAAAGAGACAGTTTCATCTCACTGCACATCTATTTTCTGGCCAGGCAGTGCCAATTCATCAGCATTTCAGTGCAAATTTCTCCTAACATCATCATATATATTTTTGCAAAGCAATTTCTCCCAATAGAATACATTTTTTTGTCTGCTGCTTTCACTGACATATGCATTTTCATGTACAGCTTACCTTAGGTTATGCAGTTTTGTACACATTGTTGTTGTTTAGCCGTTGAGTCGTGTCCGACTCTTCGTGACCCCATGGACCAGAGCACGCCAGGCACTCCTGTCTTCCACTGCCTCCCGCAGTTTGGTCAAACTCATGTTTGTAGCTTCGAGAACACTGTCCAACCATCTTGTCCTCTGCCATCCCCTTCTCCTTGTGCCCTTAATCTTACCCAACATCAGGGTCTTTTCCAGGAGTCTTCTCTTCTCTTGAGGTGGCCAAGTATTGGAGCCTCAGCTTCAGGCTCTCTCCTTCCAGTGAGCACTCAGGGCTGATTTCCTTCAGAATGGATAGGTTTGATCTTCTTGCAGTCCATGGACTCTCCAGAGTCTCTTCCAGCACCATAATTCAAAAGCATCAATTCTTTGGCGATCAGCCTTCTTTATGGTCCAGCTCTCACTTCCATACATCACTACTGGGAAAATCATAGCTTTAACTATACGGACCTTTGTTGGCAAGGTGATGTCTCTGCTTTTTAAGATGCTATCTAGGTTTGTCATTGATTTTCTCCCAAGAAACAGGCATCTTTTAATTTCGTGGCTGCTGTAACCATCTGCAGTGATCAAGGAGCCCAAGAAAGTAAAATCTCTCACTGACTCCATTTCTTCCCCTTCTATTTGCCAGGAGGTGATGGGATCAGTGGCCATGAACTTCGTGGGTTTTTTTTGATGTTGAGCTTCAAACCAAATTTTGCGCTCTCCTCTTTCACCCTCATTAAAAGGGTCTTTAATTCTTCCTCACTTTCTGCCATCAAGGTTGTGTCATCTGCATATCTGAGGTTGTTGATATTTCTTCCGGCAATCTTAATTCCGGCTAGGGATTCATCCAGATTACTCGGCTTGAAAACTACATTGCAAAATTCAGGAAACTGCACATTTCAAAGGATGGTTGTTTTGTTTCCCAGATTGTTTTGGAAAGTGTGATTTGAGCAGGTCCACTTTTAAATGTGAAAGAATTTGATTTCTTCTCCATCCCTGGTCCTAGTCTTGCTTTAGGCCTGTTTTTGGCACCAAACAACCTTGGTTGGCCTTACTGGTGACCTTTATTGAGGGACAAATGGAGAAGTCCTACCCTGTTGTTTTTACTCAACCTCATGGTGACTTTTGATAACATTGACCACAGTATCTTGCTGCTGTGACTTGTTGATTTTGGGGTGCCATGTTTCAGGAGTTCTGCTCCTACCCAAGGGGCCATTCCCAGAGAGTGGCAATGAGGGTCTTCTCCTCAGCCTCTTGGCACTTGTGTTGTGGGGGTCCCACAGGGTTTCATTCTGTCCTCCGTGCTATTTAACACCTATATGGAGACACTGGAATGAGTCGTCCAAGGATTTGGAGCAAGACATTATCAGTGTGCTGATTACCCTAGCCTTATCTCTCCAATTGATCTGAGAAGTTGGTCAGGTGCTGGACCAGTTTCTGGAGGCAGCGACAGGCTGAAACAGGGCCAATAAGATGACAATGAATCCTGAGAAGATGGATTTGCTATGGGTGGGCGGTTCTTGAGTCCAGGAATTAAGGAGATGGCCTGTTCTGGGTGGAGTTGGACTTCATTTGAAGGATCAGGTATGTAGGTTGGAGGTACTGCCCTCTCACTGCAGACCCAATGGTAAGGAGTGTCTACATTGAGCTGCATCTTGTTTACCTTCAATGGCTGCTCCTGGAGTGGCTTCTGCACTGGCAATCTCACTAATGGATTGACGCAATGCACTATACCTTGAAAACAGCTAGTGCAGAACAGGACCACCGGGCTGTAAAGTGAAACAACAGGGAGCATATAACATAGGAAGCTACCTTATACTGAGTCAAAACATTGGTCTATCTAGCTCAGTATTGTGTACACTGAGTAGCAGTGACTCTCCAGGGTATCAGATGGGGTCTCTTCCACCCGTACCTGGAGGTGCCAGGGATTGAACCAGGAGCTCTACCAGATGCTCTACCACTGAACAATGACCCTTCCCTAACGCCAATCTTGAAAACATGGCACTAGCTGCCTGTGAGCTTCTGGGCCCCATCCCAGATCCTGGTATTAGTATTTGAGCCCTGAATGGTTTGGGATCCAAGAACTTTCAGGGGCAACCAATACACGGCAACCCATGCCTCTGTAAGGGAGCCCTTGGCCATTGTCCCACCAGTGGTCATAGCCCATGTGGTGGTGAGGCAAGATAAGATCTTCTCCATGATGGGTGCTGATTAGGGAACTCTTTCCCCACAGAGCTTATTCAGTCCCCCTCATTAGAAGAAGAAGAAGAGTTTGGATTTGATATCCCGCTTTATCACTACCTGAAGGAGTCTCAAAGCGGCTAACATTCTCCTTTCCCTTCCTCCCCCACAACAAACACTCTGCGAGGTGAGTGGGGCTGAGAGACTTCAGAGAAGTGTGACTAGCCCAAGGTCACCCAGCAGCTGCATGTGGAGGAGCAGAGACGCGAACCCGGTTCCCCAGATTACGAGACTACCGCTCTTAACCACTACACCACACTGGCTCTCAATCATTCCACCAGTGGTGAAAGATGTCCATGTCTCTCTGGGGAAGGATGTTTGGGGCTGGCAAAATGCTACTCCTTTCTTGCTGCATGGTGTATATTCACACTGTTTTATAGGTCTCTTTGACACACATTCTTTTCTTTTTAAAACGGGCTGTATTTGTTCCTTATGTGTGTGCCACTCTGGGCTCCTACGGGAGGAAGGATTGAGCAAAGATGCAACAACAAAAGCGACACAATCCAGACTCTAGTCAGGGTTAAATCCCGAGGTGTCAAACTGCCTGCCAGACAGAGGCATGATGCTGATGATACTGTATGCCCTATTTCCTTCTGTGCCTGAAGGAGGCTCTGATGTTTGCAGCAACACAGTCCCGGGAGCTCACTGTGAGGCTCCAAGTGCCTGAGGGTATGAGCCAGTGATTTCTTACAATCAACCTTAAGCTGTTCTGCTCTGCTTCCAAGGTAAGATTCATAATTAAAACAGTGTAAGTTATTAGATATGTTTTTCTTTCTGTTCTTAAGCCACTGCCGAAAAGGCAGGCAAAATGGAAGCATTCAAACGACCAGCTAATTGTCCTCTGGCCTTTGTGTTGTGCTGGAGTCTACACAGCATATCTTCTCCCTTCTGTGACTACTCTGTTGAGTCAGTGCAGTAGTCATTGTTGCAATCAGGGCTTTTTTTCCCCATTGGGAACTCACCTGATCTCAGTTCTGGCCCCTCTCAGGTGGACGCCATTGCCATTCTAGGAGAACAAGGGAGGTGTTCATGGAGAGCTCCGGTACCTCTTTTTCCAGAATAACAGCACTGGCCGGCATGTTGATGGACTAGGGCCCAGCAGACCTGGCTTCAAATCCTACCTCAGCTGTGAAGCCCACAGGGTGACCTGCAGCCAATCACATCCCATCAGCCTAAATTTGCTCCACAGGGTTGTAGTGAAGGCAGTGGTGGAGGAAGAGGAGTGCGGGGGGAGCACACTGTCCCCGGCAGCATGATCTTGGTGGGGTGCCATTGCGGCTGCCCCCCGCCCATGCTGGGCACCACGCCCCTGCAGGTGATGTGCCACACCCCTGCAGGCAGCGCCACACCCCCAGGATGCCCGTCACACCCCTGTGGGCAATGTGCCATGCCCCCAGGATGCACACCAGCCCCGCCCTGCCTGCTCTCCACCCCCACCCCCTGGTGCCAGAGCATGAAGCTCTGCCACTGAGTGAAGGTAAAATGAGAACAGGTGAGGACATGTACACCACCTTTAGCTCTGTGAAGGAAATGTGGGATATAACTGAAATCATAATAATTAAGAAAAAGAAAAGATACCCGTTCTGAAGTGCCCTCAACAATGTTCATTCATGATTTTGCGGGACTGCATCTTTCATAGCTTTTGTCACACACAAACACGCTTTTGCCTCATTTGACTTTGTGAGGTATGTACTATCTATTCACTTACTTTATTAAGCATCAGCTGAAGCTGAAACAAGGACACTTCCATAGCACTGCTTACAAGGGGCTAAATCTCAGGGAGGCTGGTTGGCAGGAATGGGAGGGATGATCCTGTATGTTATGCCTGGGAGTTCCCCTCTCCCTTCGGTAGCTTACAGATAAGAATTAATGAGCATTTGAAAGATTTATAGTCCTTTTATTACAGCATCATGTTGCAAGCACAAATCACTTGCCTACTCTGAATCCTTCCGCAGCAAGGAGTGTGCCAACAGGAAGTTCCTCCCCCTCTTTGCCTCCATTGTTCTCTGATATGTTCAGACCTCCAAGTCCATGGGGAGGGCTTGATTTCCCCCCCCCCTGTACTCTCAGTTGATGTGTCCTCCAGCTGCCCCCTCCATTCTGTATCTCTTGCCATTATCTCATAGCTGGGTAACTCCTCCCTAATCTGTGCAGCTTCTCTGTCTGTGTCTGCCTCTCTCTCTGCTTCTGAAAACACTGGAGGCAGGGGTGGTGAATATTCCCCCTCCTGAGAGAAGCTGACCTACCTGTGATTGCATTTGGCAATCTTCAGATCCAGACCATTCCCTGACACTGTAGGACAGGAACATATGGGATGCCTAAATTGGGAAGAAGCTCCGCGCTCCTGTTTTACAAAGTTACAACTCTGAGGAATTTTGATTTAAAAACAAAATACCACACAGCCAGTCCTGGTTATTTCAAAACATCTGACTTGGCTTTGGAGTTCAAGAGCTGTGGAAGTTCTCTCCACCCCTGCACCTTGGTTGGTAATCCAAAAGTTCTCCTGAATCTTCTTTATTCAAACAGATGGACATTTTGCTTCAATGAAGTCTCTGGAAGCAATGCCAGACCAAGACATTTTTCTGCTTGAGGCAAGGGACAAGATGGTGCCCATTATCCCCACCATTCCCTGTTGAGAAGACACCTTATTTCCATACCAGCAATGGGATAATGTCTTCCACCGCAGCTGAGGGCATCAGGGCGAAGGAAATGTCGTGTGGCACACACAACTATGTCTTCAAACCAAAGCCTATGTTGATTGCCTCACTTTGTCTAATGGTAGAGTCAAACCTGTTTTAGAAAAACAGAAACTTAGGCCAAAACTATGGATGAAAAAGCCAAGTGTGATTTATAAAGCCAATTGTTAGATTGGAAACAGTGTCATATTTCAAATTATACGATGTCCATTCTTGTTCTCTTGACTTTTCTCCAAGGTCGAAAGAAATGCTAGGATTTAGAGATGGTCTAGAATCATTGAGCAATAAAATATTCCCAATTGTTGTACCATGATAGGATGTTGATAAATGCATTTTAGAAATGGTGAGCATTTTGTGTCAGAAGTGCCACCCATAATAAGAAAATATTTGATTACAGGATACGAATACATAATGTGATCATTTTTATTTTTATTAATAGAGACTGTTGACCTGAGACTGAACTTAAGAATGCTGTCAATTGTGCTAAAAATGCTGAATAGGAGCTTGGGGAAGTTGGAATTTCTGCTGTTACTAGTCTCACGAGGATGATCCATGTTTGCAATTTAATAGAAAGACGACTTTAAAGCGGGCTATCTTTGGCATACAGAAGAATCTGTTGCGAGCAGCATATTTCTGCTGTGTGCAGAAGGATGGAGCCTGACAATAACCCAAGGAATTCAGAGCTGAAGGAGTTGAGATGATTTGTGAGATCATCTCTCTGCCTTTTGATGGTGATACCGCAGCACAGTGTATATGGAAACTTGAATGGATATCTAGTTCCCTCGCATCAGTCACGCTAAATTCTGAAGCCGTTGCCACGGGTGTAGCAAAACGATAAGCGCATCCAGATTCTTGATGGGGTTTGTGTATATTAAGCACAAAAATATATATGCCTGTATATCTCTTCAGGCTATACTTCAAGCCCTGTGGTCCTCAGTTCCGAATGTAACCTTCAACCCATTTATTATGCTCTACCATCCCATTCAATTTTTGCAGATCTTGGCAAGTAGGAAAAAATGGGTTTACTCGAACCCTGGTTAGTCATCGTAATTAGTTGTTGGATAATGCTGCGAAGGTCCACTAAAATTCCAGTTTTATGCAGGACTATTGATGCAAAGTAGGACGCGGGTGGCGCTGTGGGTTAAACCACAGAGCCTAGGACTTGCCGATCAGAAGGTCGGCTGTTCGAATCCGCACAACGGGGTGAGCTCCCATTGCTCGGTTCTTGCTCCTGCCAACCTAGCAGTTCGAAAGCACATCAAAGTGCAAGTAGATAAATAGGTACCGCTCCAGCAGGAAGGTAAACGGCGTTTCTGTGTGCTGCTCTGGTTCGCCAGAAGCAGCTTAGTCATGCTGGCCACATGATCCAGAAGCTGTACGCCGGCTCCCTCGGCCAATAAAGCAAGACGAGCGCCGCAACCCCAGAGTCGGTCACTACTGGACCTAATGGTCAGGGGTCCCTTTACCTTTACTTTATTGACGCAAAACTGCAGTGGGACTGCAAGCAGCGAGACTCAGAAATCCTTTCTTGGCTTTAAAGCAAAATTTCAACAATGAGGCAACATGGAACCCAATTTGGATGCTGACTATATTAAAAAACGACCGAACCACTGCCTGTAGACAACTCACGAAATTATGCTATAGATGTAAATAAAGCTTGAAAGGTTCTGATATGAACACCTGTGAGCAAAATAAAATAAAATAAATCACGGTGTTAACATTTTCTCCAGTGTGTTGCCAGAGATGGCAGAGTCAGCTGATAAGCAGGTGCTCCGTCTTGGAAGAAGAAAACGACACGGAGTGATAAATAAAACATAAAGAAGAATTTCTCCAAAACGGGCAAGCTATCTAGCAGCTTTAATGTATGATATTTCTGCTAACATGCGTTTTTCACTGTGCTAACAAAATTATGGGACAGGGCAAACACAATAAGCAATTTGTCTGTGTCATGGCAGAGCTATACATTCTCCTATACATTGGAAATTATAGCATGCTGGATCACAAAATCCCATGTTGCCTGATGCACTGCTCTTTTAAATTAGAAGTGACAATAAGCCTGTAGGGGCTAGAGAACATTCTTCTTCCCCCCCTCTCTCTTTTACTATTATTATTGAATCAAATTCTATGGAGGTAAATTAACTTTCTCTGCTTGCTATTTATTATTTTACCTCTCTTATAAAGAAAACGGCAGCGCTTGAGAAATGAATTGCGAGGACATCCAGCTCCACCACAGCTTCACAAAGTGCCACCGTCTCCCTCCCGACTTCCTTTATTCCGTAAGTTATTATAGCAGTAGACTTCTGAAAATGTTAACATAACAGGGAACAGTGCATTGCTCTTTGTGATTCGGAACAAATAGGGCAAATAGATGTGGTGGCTGTACTGGGGTTTGGACAGATTATTGCCTTTGTGTTCATGTGCTATTGCAAGTTGCACATTAAACATTATTGCTACTATCGTGTCATCATCATATATATTCTAGCAGTGATTTGGGTCTTCCGGTGTTTACGCAGTCCAGACTGCACCACTGAGGCAGGGGGGTGGGACCCTAAGCTAGGACACACAAAAACCATCCCAGAATAACTCATTAGCACAAAATGTTGAGGGTCTGAGGTCCTATTTGAACATTTGTGGGAATATAGGGAGCTGCCTTACAACACTGGCCCATCTAGCTTATTATTGTCTACTGGCAGCAGTCCAAGGTTTCATCCCTCCTATGTCCTACCTGGAAATGCCAGGGATTGAAGCTTTGACCTTCTGCTTGAAAGGTTGATACATCTCCCACTGAGCTATGTCCATTTTTGTTGCCTGTAAGCAAACACATCAGAGGAACAGGGCCAAGCCTTCACCACAAGACTTTGCAGGGTTCTAAGTCATAGAGGAGGGTTCCCACTTCAGACCTTCCGCAAAACAATTGAGGGCTCTGAACTGGACAACAGCTGATGAGATGAGGGAGCAACACACCCTTGCTCCCCCTTGCATATGAATGCCCAAACAGAGCTTCAGAAAAACTGGCAAGTGGGAGAAGGCAATAGAATTGAGTGACTGAAACAGGAATACAGAGACACATACGTACATACAAAGCGTAGAAAGATGTTATTGTACTACCAACCTTACTGTATGCTTGTGAGACATGGACCACCTATAAATGCCAACTCTAACTCCTCGAAAGATTCCATCAAAGGTGTCTCTGAAAAGTTTTACACATCACTTGGGAAGACAGGCAAACTAATGCCAGCGTACTGGAAGAAGCAAAGATCACCAGTGGTGAAGCAATGATTCTTCAACATCAACTTCATTGAACTGGTCGTGTTGTACGGATGCCTGATTATCATCTTCCAAAGCAACCACTCTATTCCGAATTTAAAAATGGAAAGCATAATGCCAGTGGTCAGCAAAAGAGGTTTAAAGACTCCTCAAGGCAAATCTTAAAAAAATGTAGTATAAACACCGACAACTGGGAAACACTGGCCTGCGAGCGCTCCAATTGGAGAACAGCCTTTACCAAAGATGTCATGGACTTTGAAGATGCTTGAACGTGCTAAGAGGAAGGCACATGTGGGAAACCCTTGCCTTGATCAACTCCTGCCGGGAAACCTATGTCCCCACTGTGGAAGTATGTGTGGATCCAGAATAGGCCACCACAATCAATTACGGACTCACTGTTAAGACTGTGTTCATGGAAGACAATCTTACTCGGCAGTGAGTGATCGCCAAATAAGAAGAAGAGAAAGATTCATCAAATAAATTGCTTCCCTATTCATGCTGAAAATCTATTTAAATGTCGAAAGGACAGAAGACATAACCGCCCATCATCAACAACAAATAAATGAAATAATTTAATGTGACTGGGATTTGGCAGCAGAATGGCCATCCATCTCTCCTCCAAAACACAAAAGTAAGAGGATAACAAATAGGGCCCGGGAACCCCCAATCCACCCTCCCCAAGAAACCACGTTTCTCATTCATGTTTCACTGAGTTCACAATCTGTGTACCTATGTAAACAAAAAGCTTGTTCACACATTACGCTGGTCTTCTTCTTCTTTGGCAATGACTCGTAGCCGAGTAAGATTGCCTTCCATGAACACGGTCTGAACAGTGAGTCCGTAAGTTACTGTGGAGGTCAATTCTGGATCCACACGTCCTTCCACAGTGGGGACATTGGTTTCTGGGTGGGAGTTGATCACTGTGAGGGTTTGCCAAGCATGCCTTCCTCTTAGCACGTTTCTCCCTTTCATCCTGAGTTTGAGCATCTTCAAAACCCATGACACCTTTGGTAAAGGCTGTTCACCAATTGGAGTGCTTGCAGGCCAGTGTTCGGTGTTTAACTATTACGCTGGTATTGAAGCTCTAACTACTCATTCACTTAACACTTGGCAGCATATTCCCAGTGATTTTGGGATGGCAGCACGATTCCCCCACCATGACCATTATTCTGTTGTTGTTGTTATTGTTGTTTGAGTAGCGAGGAATACATGGCTTGGAGCTATAGGAACAAATGCTGCTATCCTCCGCTTTTTCCAAACCCCCCTAACCACAGGGGGGGGGGGGGGGGGAGAGGGAGAGAGAGAATATACATTCTTATTACTTGCTTGTTGTAAGGAGCCCTGGAATAATGCATGTGAAATGCTCTGAACAATTTAGAATAGCCCTGTAGAAAAAACCAAGCATTGATAGTACAGCCGTATTATCCCAAAGTCACATCAAGGTCATCTTTGCGTGTTCTGATCCAAAGGGTCGCATTTGAGCTCATCTTCAGTGGGCTGCATCCGAACGGAGGTGATATGGCGCTACTCGCAGAAACACACGGGGGCTGGAAGTGCTTGATAAAACATTTAACACAGGAATGCTTAAGAGGAGATGACAGGTACACATGGAACCAAGAGGAAGAGTGGCTGTTTGGTGTCTAAGTGCTGATAGCAACTCGCAATAAAGTGGCTTATAACAAGTGACAGCACTTTCTTGTAATCTGTTTGAAGATGGGCATTTTTCTTTAACAAGAGCAACAACATTTATTGAACATAAACAAAGCTACCTTCTGCACATGCCAAGATCTAGTCTGAGTCAGGGCACTTCCCTGGAGTGTTTCACCTAGAGTGTTTTCTCAAGTCCTCTTCAGATGTGCACCTGATCTCAGGTGGGCTGAAGCCAAGCCTCTCAAACGCCCCATGTTCACATACCTTCCAGCTCCATTTAAAACATATTATTCCTCTTCCTTCCAGCACTGTCTGAAACAGGAGATCTAAATTAACTGGATGATGAGGCCAGGTCCTTGGTCCTAATTTCAGCAATTATAAGGATGATTTCATGACTTGGGAGTGAACGCAAAGGGCTAAAAGATGCAGCTCTTTAATCTAAAATATATTTTTAAATAAACAGAGAAGAAAAGAAGAGTTTGGATTTGATATCCCGCCTTTCATTCCCTTTAAGGAGTCTCAAAGCGGCTAACATTCTCCTTTCCCTTCCTCCCCCACAACAAACACTCTGTGAGGTGAGTGGGGCTGAGAGACTTCAGATAAGTGTGACTGGCCCAAGGTCACCCAGCAGCTGCATGTGGAGGAGTGGGGAAGCGAACCCGGTTCCCCAGATTACGAGACTACCGCTCTTAACCACTACACCACACTGGCTCTCTATATAAATATCTATCCTGCCATTATTATTATTATTATTATTATTATTATTATTATTATTACATATTGAAATATCATAATTTAGTGACTGAAAGGACTGACAGCAAAAAGGAATGGATGATCTTGAAACCACTGCTGTACCAGGTAATTACTTTCGCTTTGCATCAAGAGGTTGAAATGCCACAGGTCGACTCCTAGCTGCATTTTTAATGCTTTCAAATATAATCACTTTCTTATTTCCAAATTCTTTACTGTTATTTCAAGGAATAACGTTATTATTCTCAGTGTCATTCCACAGCATCATTGGGGGAAGGTTTCATAAAGGCAAGCACAAATTAAATTGTAGCACTAAAGGATAGGTATGCCACATAAAACCAGTTTAGAAAGGTTTTCTATTTCATTTTGGCACTAAAAAGGTGTTGGTTGCTCTTGCCGCTGCCCCCAGAGTCCTTGCATGATGCCTGTGATGGCCTGGGAATCAGATTCAGATGCTGAACCTGAGGAAACCCAGCCTGCACAGGATTCTCCGCCTCCAGAACCAGCTGAGTCTGCTCTGGCTCCTGAGTGATGGAGGACCTATTGCCTGCAGGTGCTCCACTCTCAGCCCCGTCAGAGGAGGCTGAGGTTGCCTCTGGGTCCGGTAACCCTCCGGCCTCTCCTGAGCTACAGAGGCTCAGGGCAGAGAGGTGGAGGGAACTAAGTTCCCACAGGAGGAGTGCTCACCTCCAGGCCAGGAGAGGCGAGTCACCTGAGGATCGGGGCCGCCCTATGCCTCGGGGCAGATAAAAGCCACCCAGCCCCAGTCCCAAGTTGCAGGAGCAACAGTGTTGGTTGTCAGTTCCAGCCTGATCCCTGACCTGCTTCTCTGCCGGAGCTCCTGACCTCCCCTGACTCCCTGCCCTGCACCCATCTTCAACTTCTACGGACTGCCTCCATATTGCATCATCGACCTCGGACTGGACTCAGACCTTGCCTCTTGATTAGCCCACAGGACCAGCACAATGCCACTACTTGCTGCTGCCAGTGGCCATAGCATCTTGGGGAATTTCACATGGGGGCTTCCCACCATGGAAGAGAGCTAAGAACCATCTCTGCTCCCATAAGAAGTGCCACCGATGAATAAAATATGTCTAAGCAGAGAATGAAAAGAAGCAAAGGCCTGGTGTTAGCAGAAAGCATCAGATCAGCAGGTAACAGTGGGCCTTTCTGAAGTTAAGCTATGGAACTCACTCTCACAGGAGCCAATAATGGCCAGTAACTTGAATGACTTAAAAAGAGGACTGGGCAAATTCATAGAGGAGGAGACTATTGTCAGGGACCATGCTGAGGAGGGCTGCACTGAGGAAGAATGGTGGGAGCCACCCCCTTCCTCTGATCGTGATCCTGAACCTTCCCAGGAGCAGGAGGACATCATAGATTTGGAACAGTGGTTTGCAGACATTTTACTTTCTTGGGTTCCATGGTCACTGCAGATGGTGATGGCAGTCACGAAATTAAAAAACGCCTGCTTCTTGGGAGAAAAGCAATGACAAACCTAGACAGCATCTTAAAAAGCAGAGACATCACCTTGCCGACAAAGGTTCGTATAGTTAAAGCTATGGTTTTCCCAGTAGTGATGTATGAAAGTGAGAGGTGGACCATAAAGAAGGCTGATCGCCGAAGAATTGATGCTTTTGAATTATGGTGCTGGAGGAGACTCTTGAGAGTCCCATGGACTGCAAGAAGATCAAACCTTTCCATTCTGAAGGAAATCAGACCTGAGTGCTCACTGGAAGGACAGATTGTGAAGCTGAGGCTCCAATATTTTGGCCACCTCGTGAGAAGAGAAGACTCCCTGGAAAAGACCCTGATGTTGGGAAAGATGGAGGGCACAAGGAGAAGGGGACGACAGAGAACGAGATGGTTGGATAGTGTTCTTGAAGCTACCAACATGGGTTTGACCAAACTGTGGGAGGCAGTGGAAGACAGGAGTGCCTGGCGTGCTCTGGTTCATGGGGTCACAAAGAGTCGGACACGACTAAATGACTAAACAACAACAAATAGTTCAGAACGAAGAAGTTGGGAAATACTAGATGGGGAACAGCTAGCAGAAGAAACACTAGAAGAGAGAGAGAGAGTTAACAGATTCACAGTCTCTGGATAGCATCTACCCCTCTTCTCCAGAGTCACGAAGAGCTCAGAAAGTGTCAGAACAGAAAGCACAGAGGGTACAAGCTTGTATTAAAAGAGATACGAGTGGTGCAGATTAATAGGGATAGAGGGGGGAGTTTCTCTTAATTGGGAGCACTGTCGTTTCTAGGAGATGTGTTCTTTGTTCTCTCGCTGTGATTATTCAAGATTCTAACTGTAAGGCATTGCTTTCATTTGATCTCTTATCTACTGCCACAGTGGGAGGAAGCCATTTTCCCGAAGCCTGACAGCTATCAATGGCCATTAGCCATAATGGCTGTGCTCTGCTTCCATGGGTGGGGGCAATAAGGCTTTTGAATACCAGTTGCTGGAAACCACAGGAAGGGACAGTGCTCTTATGCTTGGGTCCTGCTTGAACATTTCCCACAGCCATCTGTTGGCCACTGTGAGAATCGGATGCTGGATTAGATGTCCCCTTGGTCTGATCCATCAGGCTCTTCTTACGTCCTTACAAAACCCCAGTCCCTTGGCAGGCATCTGGCCTTCATGAACTTTGGTGGTGGCCATGATCAGTAGAGAACTGAAATCTGAGGGCAGTGGCATTTTGAGTTCAATTTTTAGAAGCAAGAGCTCCATCATGCTAATCAAACTCTCGTTCTTCCATTCTTTGGCCTACTGTGTGATATTTTTTTACAAAGTTCACAATAGCAAACATTTCAGGACCTCAAAGAGGCCATGACACTTGAGTGGTGGTCTACAGTAAGCTTTCGGATCAGAGATTCCAGCATGTCAACAAATATTCTTTAGAGGCATTCTGCTTCTAAGAGATGTCGAGCGGCACTTGTTAACGGATAAATTGATTCCTTGTTTTTTACAAGGCACACTTTTAAAAGCAGCCAACCCCCCACCCCCACCAGCAATTAATCCAGCATTAATCCCCAAATCACAAATAACCTATATAAATAGACTTTGATTTCCAAAGCTTGGTTTTTCTGAACAATTTGTAGTCCTTTTATATGCTTGTGGATTTAGCAGTGAAGTCATTCCAGGCAAAGTAGAGGAGCTCCCTCTCTGCATTTTGTTTATTTTTATGAAAAAGGAAAAAAACTGATTTAAAATCAGCTACAAACTAATTGTAAGTAGCCAAGAATTACCTTGTGGGCTGCAGATATGATGAGTGCTTTCAACAAGTTCTGATAGATGCTACCGAGATTACCAAGGAGCTAGAAATACTACTGAAGTTTGAGACAGAACAAGTTGGAAAAGGAGAAAGAAACAGCAGTTTGAGAAGAAACACCACACTATCCAAAGCAGAAATTCAAAGTAGATTGCTACAATGCTGTCTTAGACATGACCATACAATTTGTTGAAGAGAGATTCCAACAGCTGCAACAATTTAATTCCCTATTTGGCTTCCGGTATGATCCGTGAGGGATGCGGGTGGCGCTGTGGGTAAAACCTCAGCGCCTAGGACTTGCCGATCGCATGGTCGGCAGTTCGAATCCCCGTGGCGGGGTGAGCTCCCGTCGTTCGGTCCCAGCTCCTACCCACCTAGCAGTTCGAAAGCACCCCTAAGTGCAAGTAGATAAATAGGTACCGCTTTATAGCGGGAAGGTAAACGGTGTTCCGTGTGCTGCTCTGGTGCCAGTTCGCCGGAGCAGTTTCGTCACACTGGCCACGTGACCCGGAAGTGTCTGCGGACAGCACTGGCTCCCGGCCTCTAGAGTGAGATGAGCGCACAACCCTAGAGTCTGTCAAGACTGGCCCGTACGGGCAGGGGTACCTTTACCTTTTATGATCTATATAGTATTAACAGAAAAAATACTGAAGACATACCTAAGGCCTACAAGAATCTGGAAAAATCATTGATTCGCAATGGAAGCTAAAAGACCTTTGTTGTGAATTTATAGCAATAGCTCTAAGACTTCCAAAGTCTATGCAGCCACAAGGAGTACTTCTCTTCATACTACAACTAAAACTCCTGGATAATGTGCCTAATGTTCCTCTTGCCCTGAGGATCCTTCGTACACTTCCAGTGGCTAGTGGCGAACAGTTTCTTAAAGCTCAAATGTATCAAAACTTACATACGCTCAACAATGCTGGAAAACAGACTAACTGGCTTGGCAAATGCATCAACTCAGCATGCCCAAGAATCAGCCCTTAACCTGAAGGAACTGGCAGCAAAATCTGCAAAGGAAAGGGCACCCAAAGTAAGATTTTGATGTGCCTGAAATCAAAACTTTTTAGAGACTTGCAGTTTAACAACACAATTCACAAGATGATTCAAAACATTTTGTGTGCTGAAACAGTTCGTTTTGTATTTGAGAAACATGATTAAATATGGGTGTATTAGTTAGTCCTTCCAAGTTTTGCGCTTTTATTTATTTATTTTTCTACAAGACATCTGTTGTTGTTTTTAAATTGAAGTTAGCAAAAAATAAAATAAAATGGTGGTGTGCAAGTAGTTAGCCTTACCTAGGGCACAAAATAGCCAGGCACCAGCACTGGGCACATGGGCATAGTGGGAAAAACAAACTGGAGGTTCACACAAAGCTGGAGCTTGCTCAAATAGCTGATGGGAAGAACTCTCCAAAGCCCCGTTGTGCTGAGCAATGTGTGTGCGTGTGTTGGGTAGAGAAAGAGGCAGAGGCGGAGCTAGCTGTGCACCCAGGGGCGGGGCTAGCTGCCCACGGGGCGGGGCGAGTTGTCCCATGGGGTGCCGCCAACGTCAAGCGGCAAGTGTCCCAGGGGGGCGGGCAGCAATGTCACCCCCCTCAGGGATGATACTGGGGTAGAGCGCACCCACCGCACCCCCTTCCTCTGCCAGTGTGTAGAGGTGTCACTCTCCCAGCTCTAGCGGCTTAGGTGGCATTCTACTGGGTGTCACAATTGGTGGGATCCTGCTGGTGGCAGCTGGGGGATGGGTGGGGCTAAGCCAGATCGGGATCTGTTGGATCCTGAGTGTGATGGCCTGGGATTCGGACTCGGAGGCTGAACCTGAGGAATCCCAGCCTGCACAGGATTCCCCGCCTCCAGAACCAGCTGAGCCGGGGCTGGGGCTTGAGCCTGAAGGATCCTCACCTGTGCTGGATCCTCAGGTGCAGGCAGCAGCTGAGTCTGCTCTGGCTCCTGAGGTGATGGAGGACCCATTGCCTGCAGGTGCTCCACTCTCAGCCCCGTCAGGGGAGGCTGAGGTTGCCTCTGGGTCCGGTAACCCTCCAGCCTCTCCTGAGCTGCAGAGGTTCAAGGCAGAGAGGCGGAGGCAACTAAGTTCCCGCAGGAGGAGTGCTCGCATCCAGGCCAGGAGAGGCGAGTCACCTGTGGACCAGGGCCGCCCTATGCCTCGGGGCAGATAAAAGCCACCCAGCTCCAGTCCCAAGTTGCGGGAGCAACGTTGTTGGTAGCCAGTTCCTACCTGCACCCTGTTCTGCTGGATCTTCTGACCTCGCCCGACTCCCTGCCTTGGACCTAGCTTCAGCTTTGACGGATGGCTTCAATACAGCACCCTCAACCTCGGACTGAACTCAGACCGCACCTCACGGAAACCCACGGGACCAGCACACTAAGCCAGTTTTGGGCAGCCTGGGTTTGGATTGTGTTCTGAGCTAGAATATTGGACATGCACACCAAACTCCTACCATTGTATTTCAGCAGAAGGAACCTTTGCTCAGTGTGGGTCCGTGCCCCACATTTAAATTAACAGAAAACATTTCAGAGCTGCCTACAAAACAAATTACCAGATCAGGGTGACTGACGAATATAGAGACAAAATTCACAGAGCACATTTAAATGATAAAACATTCTCAGGCATCAACAGGATCCGTGCCATGCTGATCCTCTAAGTTGTGTTAATGGAAGTCACAGCAAGCGCAGTCAAACACTTAGTGAGAAGAAAGTGATTTAGCTATAAAAGATCTGTATTGCAATGACGCTGCTTTCTTCAAGTCTCACACCTGCTGCTGTTTAATTTCAAGGTGATATATATATATAAAACCAACCCTTGCATTTTTATATAAGAACTTCAGTAAAAGATTTTACTGCTCAACAATCAAGTGGCACTTTAATAAAATTAAAAAATCCACTGTACTTCATTATAGTCCCTATTCAAATCCATAGGCTTAAAAAAAAAAGACATGAAAAGTTCATTGCAATTTGGCACCAGAAAATGTTACAATCGCCCATCAGTTTAACTGGCTGCCTTCTACTTCATCCCTCAACAGTGGTCTTCTTTCCTCAGCAACTGGGGGATGATCTGTTCTGGAATATTCAGTTTTTGGGCTCCCATGTTAATGTTTTGATGATCATGCCTTCAACAGCAACCCACAAGGTTTTAACATGCACAATAACATATGGGTTGATATTGTCAATATGGGGCAGATCCAGTGATCCGTGAGTAGAGCACACTGCCTACGGGGCAGGGTACTTTGGGATCCTGCAGAGACATTTTTTTACTGCTTCTCCCTTGATCCAACAGCCCTTTGTCTCCCACCCGCATTTCTCCTGAGTGTGGAGGACTTTTCCAGAACAGCATGGGAGGTGATGTGGGGCTGAAGTGGCCTTCCCATTCTATATATGTTAGCCTCCAACAAAGCTTCTTCTGTGAAGGAAAGGAGGACCCTACTACAAACAGAAGAACTCTTCCGATTCTCAAAACATCTCTGCTAAATCAAGCCCTATGTCTTTGCACTACCAAGGCCCTCTCCAGCTATGTAGATAACTTCTAAGAATGGGCTAGGGCGTCAGCTCTTGATGGGGGGCAATCATTTGTATTTGAAGATGCCTTTGTCCTTCTCCATACAAAGCTAAGGATACAGTTCAGCATAGGAACTCATTTATGCTTCAGTAAATCTCAGAGAATTGGGTCTGGAGCAAACAGATACATCAGCTGTAGCTCTGTGATTTAACTCTTGCTGGCATTATTTTGTCTTTGTTCCTGAAATTGTTATAGTCCTGTAAATTCAGCCATATCCTTGTTTCACCTCTCCTCATGAATTGATGTGCATTTACAGCATGGCTGAAGAGCTACAGCGAGACACTTGCTTCATTTTTAGCATTTTATAGTGATATTGGAATAAAAGCTCCTGTGCTGCAAAGTAAATAATCATTTACCCTCACACAAAAATGATGCCCGTGACCTTATCATTGCTTGAACGCATAAATACTAATTCGCCGTGTGTACCACCTTGTTCCAAGAGTTACTTGAACAGATTTTATGTGATGGGTGAAAGCAGCACGCAGACAACCTGAATTTTCATGGGCACGGCATCGCTGGAGCTGTTGTTGCCACAAAGTATTGATTTTCGGATTTTTCCTTTCATATGGCAAGAGCAGCAAGAGACAGAGCAATGTGGTTCAGGTAATAGATTGTAATCCCTTGGGACTGGGAAAGGTGGGCAGCCTATATCAATGTTAGATTTAACATTGCGGCTGCATGCTGTTTTGCTTTACCCTGGAATTCTGGTGAGTTACACATCTTTCAATTGCTCCCTTACTTGAGGTATTCAGAAACCAACTGGAACACACCAAAGGTAACAAATGGCTGATATTTGTGGAGCTATTTGTGTTAAGGTGGACCTCCCCAGGAAGAGGGTTGATCTTGTAAACTCCAGTGCTTCTGAAAGTTTTTGAATGATAGGAAAATACAACTTCAGCAGACAATGCCCATGAATCTGTGCCTCCATTATATCTGTGTTGTTGTTGTTGTTGTTTAGTCGTTTAGTCGTGTCCGACTCTTCGTGCCCCCATTGACCAGAGCACGCCAGGCACTCCTGTCTTCCACTGCCTCCCACAGTTTGGTCAGACTCATGTTTGTAGCTTCAAGAACACTATCCAACCATCTCGTACTCTGTCGTCACCTTCTCCTTTCTCAATATCAGGGTCTTTTCCAGGGAGTCTTCTCTTCTCATGGGGTGGCCAAAGTATTGGAGCCTCAGCTTCAGGATCTGTCCTTCCAGTGAGCACTCAGGGCTGATTTCCTAAAGAATGGATAGGTTTGATCTTCTTGCAGTCCATGGGACTCTCAAGAGTCTCCTCCAGCACCATAATTCAAAAGCATCAATTCTTTGGCGATCAGCCTTCTTTATGGTCCAGCTCTCACTTCCATACATCACTACTTGGAAAACCATGGCTTTAACTATACGGACCTTTGTTGGACCCCTTCATGGATCACTGCCTTGCCGTGGCGAAGGGGCTTGAATAACTCAGAGAAGCTATGAGCTATGCCATGCAGGGCCACCCAAGATGGACAGGTCATAGTGGAGAGTTTTGACCAAACATGATCCACCTGGAGCAGGAACCGGCAAGCCACTCCAGTATCCCTGCCAAGAAAACTCCATGGACAAAGACAACAGGCATATATGTGTGTTAGCGATATTAAATAAAGGGGCATAGTAACACAGCCATAATATTGTGGCAGTTGCTGGAAGTCCACTCACCTTTTTCCGGTGGGCGGCATTGCGGCCGGGCAGATGGGTCACAATAGTACACCAACTTAGGGGCGGAGAGTTCCACCTACCTCCTACGTCATGCCGGCTGCGTCATTGCTGCTGGGGAATCCGCGCCCTGTAGGACAGCCCCCAGCCAATCAGCTTCAGGAGTGGGTGTGGCCACAGGAGATTTAACAGCAGCGCAGCCGGCTGACACCCTCCCACTTGCCCCATCACTGGATCTCCCACCCCAGTGCTTTGCTCTGATATGACCTGGCTATGGGCTATGGGCTATGGACAATTGTCAGTTGCCATATTGTTGGCAACATCAAATAAAGCATTACTCATGGAAGTATTAACATCACTTAAAATAACAAGGTCAAAAGAACATTAAGAGCCTTTGAGAACAGCCAAGCCTTTGCCAGACATCTAAAGGGTTTGCTTTGGTTTTTTTAAAAAAATATAAAGCACATTTTGAATTTCAGTACATTGGCTAAGTCTTCAAACCTAAGCCCATTTACCTGGAAGTAAGCATCATTGACTTCAGAAGGACTTACTTTTGAATACACAGGGTTAAGATTGCAGCCTGGCGTTGCATCCAATGTCAGTCATACTCAGAGGAAACCTATTGAAACTGGTGCATGTGTCTAACTTAGGTCCATTCATTTCAGTGAGTATACTCTGAATAAAACTTAGTTGGCTATAACCCTCTTTATGTAGCTCCCCTTATAATGATAATAATGATATCCCTTTAATATAAAACATGAAGAGCCTAATGAAATGTTTGATTAGCCTTCCTAAAATGATGCATGCAATCTTTTCTTAATAGAACAATACCACTGGATTTGTGAAATACCCACTTGTTAAAAAAGGGTTGTGATATTCCCGAGGAGGATCACCCCCAGTGAACATAAAACATTATTTTTATTGCCAGACTTGACTGCTTTGTCTATAATAATTATATTCCCTATTTCAGATTTCTAAAGCATACCTTGTTTTTGAACTCTGACAATTGTAGACTTTGTTCATGTAAGTGCATATTCCCTCTCCTTCTACGTGAAAATTTTGACAGTGGAAAGCTTGGTTTCTTCTTCTCTACCAGCGTGTCCTAGAACGTACTATGGATGGTTCAAAAGGTCAACTGGGTGTCAATTTTTGTATTACTGCAACCCCATTGAATGGTGTCAGGTGACAGGACGAGCCAAACGTTTTCAGGAAAAGTCCATTTGGCACGCTTCAGGAGAAGCGGAGAAAAAAGTTAGGATGCTTGGACAAATGAGATTTTCAGCTCAGAATCTAAGCCTAAGCCTATTTAAAGCTTTGGGAAGATTGAACATCTTTTTAATACAAGCAATCTTTCCGAAACAGCTGTCAGCCAACACATGGTATGGCTTTACCTGTCCTCCTCTTAAACTTAGCCCTAGGTTCAAAAGTTTTACAAAACCCACTAATTGCATCATTTTGTCACCTTGATAATTTCCTTGCTTACCCATAATGCTTCCATTGATCCCTCCAGGCTTACTTTTGTTTGTTATCAATATTTCCCTCGTTCATTATAAGCTTTGAAATCTCATTCATCTTCTTCTGAAATGCAAATAACATTGGGAACATCTCATGCCAACAAAGTAGTGACTTTTTGGACATTATTCAACTCATTTGTTCTAACAATCCCATGTCAAATCCAGAGTGTCTGGTTTTTCACCTATCAGTCAAAAAGCATCTCTCTAATTTAGTCTCCTCCTATTCTGATTTTTAAAAAAGTAATCATGACACCTAATTTTCTGAACATCTATTTCCAAGCTTCATTGCTTAAGGGGACTTCTGGGAGCTGGATCGGCACCATACATTTAAAGCAGTATCATACAACTTGAAACAGTCTCCAAAGAATTCTAGTTACTGTAATCTGTAAAGGTGCTGAGAGTTGTCAGGAGACCCCAGTTCCCTTGATAAAACTACAATTCTCAGAGTGGTTGAAACAATCAATCCCTCTTCTCAGGTAACTTGATGAATTGTAGATGTGTGATAGTTTCAAGTGATATGATACTTCTTTAAAAGTATAAGGCAGAGAGGGCCCCTAACTGAGAGGCAGATTTAGGGCAGAGTTACTAGTTGCAGAGCACTGGGTGGCAAGCCTAGGGGACACCACTGGGCATCATAACTATGGTGTAGTGAATCCAGAAGAACAGAAGGCAATAGGTAGGGGCGGTGCCAACTTTTGAAAGACCAAAGTCCACCCCTGATGAAACTTGATTTCTCACTACTATGTGGATGATGTGGCCCTACAGTCTCTGGTGTGCCAAAATTCCCAATGGAAACATGACTGACTGGAACTGGGCAGAGGAGGAGGAGTGGTGTAGACAACCTCCCCATCCTCACCCTTCCAGGGAGGAGGAAGAGGAAGACAGTCTAGATTTACAACAGTGGTTTTGCGGAAGTCACAGCTCAGAGGCAGATGAGGGGGAAAGTTGGGAAATAATGGGAGATGAGGAATAGGCAGAGCTGGAGCAGCAGCTGGCTGACATGTTGTCATTAGAAAACATTCCAGACCCGCCATCTCCCAGAACCCAGCAAGCCTTAAAAGTAGGAGAGCAAAGAGCTCAAAGACAGAGGGAATGTAGCAGCACCCATAGAGGAGACGATGAGAATGACAAACGAGGAAGTGGAAGAGAAGGGGATGGCGATTCACTTGGGACAATGCCTTTATCCAAGAGGCTGGGTTCCATAGCCTCTCTCTGTAAAGTTTGAAATAAAAAAGGACTGTAAGAAACTTTTTTTTGTCTTTATACATTCCTGGGCCACCAGCTGGGAGCCACTGACAGCATCCTGGCAATGACCCTGGGTAAGCGCCTGACCCACCTGGAATATTGCTACCACTCAGCAGAGATTGAGAGTGGTGTACAGCCCTATTACAGCCCTTACACCAAGGGTACAGAGCCTGTGCTCCTCCAGAAGTTGCTAGACTCCATTTCTCATCAGCCCCAATCAGTCCAGCAACATCTGGAGGGCAACAGGTCATCCACCTCTGCCTTACAGGTCATCTTACCTCATCCAGTGTTGGCAGACAGTCTAAAAGAAAGTAGGATGAGCCATTACACACACACAAAACCTAAACAGAGCTTTCATATCCTCTGACATTTCTCCAATTAAAAAAGGGATATCCTATTCCATCATCATTTTATTATTTGTACCCAGCCCATCTGACTGGGTTGCCTCAGACACTCTGGGCAGCTTCCAACATATATAAAATTATAATAAAACGTTAAACAACTTTTTATATAGGGCTCCCTCCAGATGTCTTCTGAAGGTTGTATAGTTACGTTTCTCTTTGGCTAGGGGGGCACATAACTCTATACCCTCCAACATTTCTCCGATGAAAGTCTCTAGAGAGGGTGGTGAATACAGCTGTCATGGGCTGTCTCTTGAGTCTGCTAGATGACATCGCAAGGGATTGTTGCCTTAGGAGAATGAGAAAAATTCTCAGGGATGACTCACACCCCAGCCATCACCTCTTTAATCTTCCACCCTCGGGCAGGATATATAGAAGTAGCTTCTATCTGTGGGCTGTTAGGCTGTTGAATGGAAAATAACATAGAACAATTAACTTGCGAGGTGGTGTGTTGTCTGATAAGAGATTGAGTGTTTGGGTGGGGGCAGACTCTTTTAATTTCCTTGTACACAGGTTGTACAATGACAATAAAGCTATTATTATTATTATTATTATTATTATTGTTATTATTATTAGTGGGCCTTTCCAGGATCAAATCAGAAACCAGGGTGGCTTCTGTAAATCTGGGACTCTCCCTAGAAAATAGGAACACTTGGAGGGTCTGATCTCTGTGCCAAAGATTTCTCCCACTTTTTTCAACCATTCTTCATCTATAAAGGAGGTGGGGATGCATTCAAAAATTATCCAAGTGGAGAAAAAAATGTCAGTGATATTGTGATGATTCACAGAGCCTTTCCAGTCAAGCAAAGATACTCAAGGAGGGTGTAGAGCAGAGTGGCCTGAGGAGCATCTCAAGAGCCGGATAGAGGGAGGGCCTGGGGTCCACATTTGGCTTCTGGTTCCCCCATCCATGATTTAATCCCGCAAGTGGCACAACCAGCTCACCACAGTGTCATAGGATCACCCAGCTCCCAGTAACATAGCATCCCAACCTTAAAAGGACCCTGACCATTAGGTCCAATTGTGGCCGACTCTGGGGTTGCGGTGCTCATCTCGCTTTATTGGCCGAGGGAGCCAGTGTACAGCTTCCGGGTCATGTGGCCAGCATGACTAAGCCACTTCTGGCAAACCAGAGCAGCGCACGGAAACGCCGTTTACCTTCCCACAGGAGTGGTACCTATTTATCTACTTGTACTTTGAATTGCTTTCGAACTGCTAGGTTGGCAGGAGCAGGGACCGAGCAACGGGAGCTCATCCTGTCACGGGGATTCGAACCGCCAGCCTCCTGATCGGCAAGCGCTAGGCTCAGTGGTTTAACCCACAGCACTACCCGTGTCCCATCCCAACCTTAGTCATCACTGAAAGTTGTTCTGTTTCCAACACTTAGAGAGATCTACTTCCAGAACTTTTAATGGCACAAATAACTCTGCCCTTGGTGGTCACATCTTGCAAAGTCATAGAAAATAAAAGATGGCAAAATAGATGCATGCTTGATGGGTTGTTTTTGCCATGACAGCTGTGCTACTGAGGTGGGCAAGCCAAGGATGTTAGATGCCTGGCTCGAGCAAAGTGTTTGGCTCTTCCTCAGCTCTATGCCTATATAAGCGGACAAGCCAAGCAGGATCCAAGCCAGTAAGAATATCCTGGCACCGCTTCCTGGCTGTCACCGTGACCTTATATATCATTTTATGTATTTTCCCATTTGTATGTGGATAATCATTTCCAATGGCTCGAGTAATGCTTTGGCATAGTTCGGGATTGACTCTGGCTCCAAGCTTCCTGGCTGGCTCCCTGACAGTCGCTACATCCAACATGCTTGTAAAATTCATTAACACACGTTTAGGAATAAATAATGCTCATTGTTATGGCTTTAAAATGGAAAAAGGGAGGGGAATGGCCACACTGGCGGCAGATTAGAATTAATGAAACAATGAATCCTGCATTAAAACAACATTAGCTGGTTCCTGCCGTCCCACCAAAATGAGTCAGTTCAAAGTTAAATGCCGAAGCTCTGATTGGGTTCTCAGAGTACATGAGTAGTCCTTGATACAGACACTATAGCTAAAATCCAAAGGGACCTGCGTAGGCAGTCCACAGACACTTCAGCAGCTTATGAAGAGTTTCCTCTTCAGAAGCTGCCGTCCTACCCTACACCCCCACAACAAGCTGTCCTTTAAATTCTTCTAACTTCAAGAAGGAGTTCGGAGATTTGATACAAGAGGAAGCTGAAAGGGAAGCCCAGGGGAAATTTCACACACAAATAGAGCACAGTTTCGCTTTATGAAACTGCTTCGGCACCTGTCTCCAAACCAAGCTGGGCTCAGCTTAAAGATCCAGATCCGAAAGCAAATCTGCTTTGAATCCCAAATGTCAAGGTTTGCTTACAGTACCTCAACCGCATGCTTCTATCAGATCTAAGCACGGTTGTTCCCCTTTCATTTGTTTATGAAAGTCGTCATAGTATAATAACTACTGAAAATGTCGACAAAATTTCAAGGCTGCCAAATCCCTTAAGAACTGCGTGTTTAGTAGTAACACAGACATGAATTGATATTGTTAACCTAGCTGTTGCTTAAGTATATCTCATATATATAATTTAGCCCTCAAAGCAAAACATTTGAGGCCTACTGTGTGCAGTATCTACCACATTTACATGACCGTGTAACAAGAGTGGTTTTGTTAAAAAAACCAAAACAAAACACCTAGCGTATTTTATATTTGGTATCACATTCTTCTTTATAAGCTGTAAGCCACTTCAAGATATATTTTTTGGGAGGGAGTGACAAATAAATAAATTTAAAAATAATTTTGTTTTTGAACACATCAACAAAGATAGCAGCATATCCAAAAAACCCACCAAAAAAAGTTATACCAGTTCTGTCAGAATGTATCTAAACCAAGAAAACAACAACTAGCAATTACTTTGTTTGATGGATGAGAACACAGAATGTAGCATACAATTAAAACATTAATGAAAACAAACATTAAAATCAAAGTTTTAAACACATTTGGAGACACATAAAATAATAATAATAATAAGTGTTATGTGTTATGTTTTCACTATTATTACCATTTTACACTGACATTCTTCACCCATTTGTAGTCAGTTGGCTATCAGACTTTGGTTTTTGAAGAAATCCACAGTTAGGAGCATAATTCTAAGGAACTGCTATGAAATCTGTCTTGCCTCTGATGCCCCAGCATATTGAGATGCTGTCAAGAGGTCAGTCTTGACCAACTGAAGAGAATGTGATGGGAATACCAGGCAGAAGTGACCTGTCTGGAAGGTACAAGCTGAATAAGTGAAGCCTGGTCCATGCAGACAACAGCCTTGTGGTGATAGAGATCTGACCGTCTTCCTCCCCTTTGCTATTTACCTACCATCATGTGATACAAGGAAATTATATTTCCCCTCTTTCCCCCCCGCCCCAATTTTCTTTTCTTTTGTTTGGGGATCAGTAAAACAAGCAAATCAGACTGGAAGGCTTAAACCTATTTCCATTTAGCCATTATACAACTTCCCTGCTACTCCACCATAGGCAAAGTTTTAGCATGATTTTGCATGGACCGTAAGCCTTTACAAATCCAGAAACTTGCAATGTTTATATTTTGTCACCTGATAAAAATGTTTCCATTTCACACAGAGTTTGAAGAGAGTTAATTTGATTCAGGGTTGGTCATTTGTTCTGGATTTTATTAGTCTATAATTTTATGATGCTTTAATGATTTTTTAATGAGTTGGCAGTTTATAACTTCTCTTATAAAATAAAATTACCCTGACGTGCAAGATTCTAGGGGCCGATGCTGATTTCTGGAAGGATTTTTCTTTACAGCAAAGCATCACTGTGTGTGTGTTTGTGTGTTTTAAAAAACTAGACCACTGAAATCTGATCAAGCTACAGAGGCGCTGACTTGCACCAAAAATTGAGGGGGCGTGGAATGCAGCATGTGAGTGTGACATCATGCATGCATCACACGTCACACACATGTGACATCATGTGCATAGTGTGTGATGTCATGTGCATGACATGCAATGTGCAACATGCAACGCTGGGAGGAGGCTGAGCCCAGCATGACACGGCCTCAATGGCCAGCGGCTCCTCCTCTCTCAAACTCAGAAGGAGCCAGCCACTGAAGCTGCGCTGTACTTGACTCCATACTCTGCCTCCACTCCCTCAACATTGAAGGGGTCTGGTCCCCTTCCAACAGATATTGAGGGGACTGAAGACACCTTGGCCCCCATAGAGTTGGTGGAGTTGTCAAGCTATATGGCTGAACTGCAAAACCAAGAATCAGTACTGAAGTCACTTCCTAGTGAAGTGTACACATTGCATTTACAACTGAACTAGGTCCATTGAAACAGTTCTATTTTCTTTTGGGGCTCTCCTGGGCAATTTTGCCTGCAACGATCCCATTGACGATACTTGGAGATACAGCCACTGAGTAGTGGAAATGAATAGAGTGATTAACATAAGGAAGAGTCCCAAAGTCCTGCTTTCTACCACCATGGCAAATAGTGGGGCAGACACTGTGTTACCTGAACAGGTGAGTCTCTAACTTGGCTGGTCCCCAACCTGACAGGAAAGAGCAAAGCTAGTGGTGGCCCTAACTCCAAGGACGTCAAGATGGAATTCATGGTTCTCCCCCTCTTCATTTCATCCTACCCTGTGAGGTAGGTTAGGTGGAGAGACAGTGACTGGCCCAAGGTTACCCTGTCAGCTTTATAGCTGAATGGGGATTTGAACCTTGATGTCTCAGATTCTAGCCCTGCCTTTTAATCATTAGACCATACTAAATCTCCAACCATAGTTGGTCGTCTGTGTATAAGATCCAAGCCCCAAATATTGGCTCACCCTACCAGTCTCTGTTCTTGGCCCTTGAACTTCTCATCACAGCAGACAATGTACAGTGGTACCTTTGTTTAAGAACAGTATAGTTTATGAACAACTTGGATTAAGAATGCTGCAAACCCAGAAGTAGGTGTTTTGGTTTGTGGACTTTGCCTTGGAAGCAGAACATGTTCCACTTCCTGTTGAGTGTGTTCCATTTGTAAATTGAGTCCCCCGCTGCTATGGGAAAGCACGCCTTGGTTTAAGAACGCTTGGTTTAAGAAGGGACTTCCAGAACGGATTAAGTTTGTAAACCAAGGTACCACTGTTTGGGGTTCGGGAAAACAATATGCACATTCTTTCACTTGCTCGTTCAATCTGTTGTGGCACAGGTTATTTTGACCAACCTCACGATATGCCATTTTCTGTAGAATTGGCTAGATTCACTAGATTCACCATCTGCTCAATAAACACTTTTCATATGTGTGGAAGGGAGGCATAAAACTGATATCTGTTTACACCACTGGGTTTTGTAAGCTGATTATGTGCTTGCCTAGAAAGTGTGTGGCCGTGTCTTTTGGCAAAAGGCTGACCTAAACGGACCCTTCCAATTGTATTGATCTGCGTCAACACTCAAAGCGACACGCTTTGATTGCAGAATGCAAAGTCCATCCCCTGCTTTGGGTGCACATATAACATTTTTTATTTAGGGTAATGGGAATTGCATACATTAAATGAAATTAATAACCACCTTATTCACTATGCAGGGTGGCAATTTTTCATTTCATGTATCCCATTGTTCAAGGTCAATAACCATTCGTAACAGAAAGAAATCATTGCGTCCACAGTGAGACTGGGAACGAAGAATGAGAACAAGGCGCTTCAGTGGAAATCAGTCACCAGAACAGGGACCTGAGTCACACTCTGACATCCAGACCATGTGGAATGAGAACAACGAAAAGCAAAGACTAGCAAAGTCAGTGACTGGTGTTCCTTGCCACCCACGACTGCTGTGACTTTTTTATCCCTTTCCAGCTGCAAAGATAATACAGAGCTCTAATGATTCTTGAGAAAGAGCTATTGTGCAATGAGACTTGTGGGCATAGGGCAGTATATAAATTTAAGAAATAATAATAATAGGTAAGCTCCAGCATTTTCAGGTAAAAGGACCCTGCCAGTAGCTTTGAAGAGTTGCTGACTGACAATGCGAGCCATAGTGAGCTGGTTTGCAACCAGCAAAGGAGAAAGACAAGACTAAAGTCATCTAGCTCAACTCTCGCAGTCATTTGCAGCTAAGGAGAATTTTATATTGTGAACCACCCTGAAATCTTTGGATGAAAAGTGGTACATAAATAAAATAAAATAAATAAAATAAAAGAACATAAGAAGAGGCTGCAGGATCAATGGCCAATGGCCCTCTTAGCCAAGCATTCTACTCTCAGAGTTTTCCTTCTCCTAGAAGGACTACCTTCCCAGGTTGACAGACCCCCATCTGCCCCTCACTTCCCTCTACAGCTTGTGCAGGAACAGCCTTCTTGACCATTGGACCCACTATTGACATAAATCACCTCTGTTGCTTGGGTTATGCTGCTGTGGCCTTGACAATATTTCCGTATTCTTGCAAGGCCAAAGGAGTACTTAGTAAATCCCATAGGATTTCTGGGCATGGAGGAGTATTGCTGTACACCACCCTAAACTTCCTCAAAATAGCAATGATGTTCCAGGCTATTCCTATACAAGGTTGGGTGATGCCCTATACCAGATTTGGAGGTAAGGTAAAGGTAAAGGTAAAGGTAAAGAACCACTGGATGGTTAAGTCCAGTCAAAGGCGATTATGTGGTTGCAGCGCTCATCTCGCTTTCAGGCTGAGGGAGCCAGTGTTTGTCCACAGACAGCTTTCCGGGTCATGTGGCCAGCATGACTAAACTGAGTCTGGCACAATGGAACACTGTGATGGAAACCAGAGCACACGGAAATGCCATTTACCTTCCTGCCACAGCGGTACCTATTTATCTACTTGCACTGGCATGCTTTTGAACTGCTTGGTTGGCAGGAGCTGGGACAGAGCAATGGGAGCTCACCACGTCACAGGTATTCAAACCGCCAACCTTCTGATCGGCAAGCCCAAGAGGCTCAGTGGTTTAGACAACTGCGCCGCTCACGTCCCCCTGATTTGGAGGCTGCACAGAGGAAGGAGAGGAGATGGATGTCCTGTTGCCCCAACAGAATTCCAGAGCCAGTGTGGTGTAGTGGTGTAGTGATTAAGAGCGCTGGACTCGTAATCTGGTGAACCGGGTTCACTTCCCCACTCCTCCACATGCAGCTGCTGGGTCACCTTGGGCTAGTCACACTTCTCTGAAGTCTCTCAGCCTCACTCATCTCACAGAGTGTTTGTTGTGGGGAAAGAAGGGAAAGGAGATTGTTGGCAGCTTTGAGTCTCCTTAGGGTAGTGATAAAGTGGGATAACAAACCCAAACTCCTCCTCCTCCTCCTCCTCCTTTTCTTCTTCTTCTTCTTCCATTTGCACAGTATTGGATACAATCCAATGCACATGTTCCATATGAGAGGTATTTCTTATTAGCTTGTTGGGTTGCATCCAATGAGCTACTTTTGAAATGAATATTGAAAGGGAAGGAAATTACTCATTCATATATTCACATCCATCCATCCATTCATTCATTCGATAAACTTCTAGCCTGTCCTTCATCACAACTGATCTCATGGCGGGGTACAACACCATACAATTATCAGAGTGATGCAATGACACAAATCAAATTTCATAGAACAAGGACAAGAAAAAGCAAAGAAAGCATCTGACTTAAAACAACTACAGTGGCAACAGTCTTTAAAACTACAGAGTAGCTTCATCCATCCAATGGCTACACTAATATCCTGCAGATGACTGAACCCCCCTACAAAAAAATCCTTAAGTTGGTGCATACAGCAGAAAAACCTGTATACAACCTGCTCTGTATGTTCTTTATGATTTGAGCTTCCATCTCATATTTGTGTGAGGGAGAGCTGCAATATTAAAAATAATAATAATCAGTGCCAAAATCAGAGCTTTTTCTCAGGTGGCTTCGAGTATCTCTCTGGTGCGTGTCACTACCATTCAAAGAGAATGAGGGAGGTGTTCATGGTGAGTTCCAGCATCTCTTTTTCTAGAAAAATAGCACTGGCCAACATTAAACAAAAAGAATGGATGACAACTGTGCAACAGATGAAAGGGTGCAACGTCATGGGGAAGGCCACCACAGATTTGGCCCTAATGAATACAGCCAACTGCATATGTACCAGTTGAAAAGGTTATGCCTAAAATGAGAATTAGCTTCTTCTGACTGCCCCTATGCATAGGCATAGAAGATCAAACCTATCCATTAAGAAGATCAGACCTATCCATTCTTAAGGAAATCAGCCCTGAGTGCTCACTGGAAGGACAGATCGTGAAGCTGAGGCTCCAATACTTCGGCCACTTCATGAGAAGAGAAGACTCCTTGGAAAAGACCCTGATGTTGGGAAAGATTGAGGGCACAAGGAGAAGGGGACGACAGAGGATGAGATGGTTGGACAGTGTTTTTGAAGCTACTAGCATGAATTTGACCAAACTGTGGGAGGCAGTGGAAGACACGAGTGCCTGGCGTGCTCTGGTCCATGGGGTCACAAAGAGTCGGAAACAACTAAACAACTAAACAACAACAACAATGCATAGGCATCACACAGGCATAAATAAAGTCAGCTGTCTGAGAGAAGAACTGTGTGGTCGAAGATGACCTGTCCTCCTGACTTAGATGTTGTCACCAGTTCTGCTCCTGCATCTGATCTGGGAGGAGGCATCAGTAATAGGACTGCTGTTTGTCCAGGGCAAAGCAGCCAGAACTATCACAGCCATCAGTTATATCCTTAAGAGCTTGTACTTCTCCCTCTTCCCTCCCACTTGTTGTTGTCGTTTTCAGATTGTGAACCTGAGGGTAGGAACCACCTCAGAACTTATTTTTGTAAGCTGCCCTGAAAGCTGTTTTGGATAAAGGGCAGAGTATAAACGCTGCAATTTTTAAAAAAATCTTATGCAGTCCTAACCTGATTCAAATGAGAGAGATGGCAACAATTTTGAAGCTATAGCAGGTGAAACCGTGACAACAGCTATACTTGCAAAAATCCCCCTGTTCAGCATAACTAACAAATGGCAGGAGTTTAGCCCTCTTTCAACCTACTCACACTACCAAGGTCTTCACAGGAATATTTCAGGAATTTAATTTTTATTGAGTCCTACACAAAGTGACCTGGTCCACATTTCTCAAACTAATATGCAAATCAGGACTCAATTACCCACCGGATTTCAGGCTTCCTCTATCTTTTACACACACCCAAACACAGTTCTCAGATATTTAAATGTCAAATACATATTTAAATACATCTTTTGAAAGAGAAAAACACATGAAAATGCCTGTTTTGAGAGGAAATGTGCATTTAAATATACATTTTAGAGGAAAACACATTTAAATAGGATTTTGTGAGAAAATGCATATTCAGGTAAGTATATACATGTTGAGAGGATTCATTTTAGAAAGAAAAACCACAGTTTTAATACATGAACAGAACAAGATTATGGACAAAAACCTGTAGAAGTGAGGCAGACCAAACATGAAAAAATGGACAGAACATAGATTTGTTCACTCCAAGGTCCACTCTGACTATGTTCTGTGTTTAGATCTATCTACAGCACAATGCCAGCTAGAAAACGTGACCCTCATCTGAGTGCCTACCTGCAACAAAACATCCATCACCCAAAGACATCTCTGTGCTAGCCATGCCACACTCTACTGTGGGTCTCCCAACACCAGGAGTCACCAATGTTTTGGGGCTAGTGGGAATGTTGAGAAAGTGTTGTGGGTGCCAGTCACAAAATGGCTGTCATGGAGTCTGGCATAGGACAAAATGGCTGCCAAATCTAAAATTTCAGAAAGACAAACAGGAATATAAAATGGTTTGGAAACCCCCTGTTGCAGATATTGATATTGTTCAGTCTGAAGCAGCTGGATGCCTGAAAATTGAATCCTTCTGGAAGTGAAGCATTGTCCAGACCCATGAAAATATTGTTTAAATTTTACTAAAAGAACTCTTCAAAATAACAGAAGCATCAAAGTTACATCCATAAAGATGCATACGATGTTTTGTGCTGTCCAGCGCCTTAGAAATAAAAGATAAATCCCCAATCCAAACTGTGCCTCCCCCATTCCAGCCTGCTTTCTAGCCTCCATTGGCCTTAGGCAATGCAAGTATTGGAGAGCGATTCACATGTGTTGTTCTCCCTGTAGCGTTCAGATATACTGAAAACACCACACCTTTCAAGATGGCAAATTTGCAACTCAATACCTTCTTCACATGAGCAACGGTTCATTCTCAGCACAGGGTAAAGAAACAATCAACAGGTAATCATTAACTAGTTACAGCTCAGAGTCCTTTAGAAACCTACCATGGTGAAAAACCCCAATGTTAACAATAGAATTTCCCTATGTTAATTCTTCAGCAATACACACACAGCCATTTTTCTTTTCTGTGTCAATTAAACCAATTACACCTAACACCCCCTCCCCATTAGTTCCCTCCTATGAGTGGAGAAAAAGGATACCTACATCAGCGGGAGGACGCAGGTGGCGCTGTAGTCTAAACCATCGAGCCTCTTGGGCTTGCCAATCAGAAGGTCAACAGTTCGAATCCCCACAACAGGGTGAGCTCCCATTGCTCTGTCCCAGCTCTTGCCAACCTAGCAGTTTGAAAGCATGCCAGTGCAAGTAGATTAATAGGTACTGCTGCAGCGGGAAGGTAAACGGCATTTCTGTGTGCTCTGGTTTCTGTCACAGTGTCCCATTGCACCAGAAGTGGTTTAGTCGTGCAGGCCACATGGCTCAGAAAACTGTCTGTGGACAAATGGCAGCTCCCTCAGCCAGAAAAGTGAGATGAGCGCCGCAACCCCATAGTTGCCTTTGACTGGACTTAACCATCCAGGGGTCCTTTACTTGTAACCTTTTTTTACCTACATCAGCCATGACCATGTTTGCTCTTTGTTTGGAAAAGAAGGGAAGGTGGGTATTCCGTCCTGGCAACTAATCAAAAGTGGGCATGCTTAAGTGGATGATCTCTAAAGCTAGAAAAGGCCAAGCCAGTACAAACATGAACTGTGGAGAAGAAGGAAAGTTTCTTATGCATCATGCATTTCTGGAGGGATATATACCATGCTCTTTTGTGTTTGCTATAGGAGGTACTGATATGAATACTGCCACTTGCCAGAACCCCATTGTTGACCCCCTGCCCTGCACACAGGTTGTAATGAAGTCCCTTCCTGAAGGACTGACTTGAAGTTCACTTCTCAACCTTAGCGTATTTCCATTGTGAGGAATGAAACTATGCCTAAGACATATCTGGTCTGCTTAGCAAGTGATTAAAATGGTTTATTCTCTTTATTTATTTTTTGTCAATGCATCTTTTGAACCCAAATATAATCCAAATACCTATGTAACTGTATTTTTGCAAAACCATAATGCGATTTGCTGGGGGAAGTGCTCAGACTTTTGTCTGGCCGGCTGAATTCAATCTAAGGACAGCCTTAAATTTAAAAGCTGGAATTGCTTCCTTTGTTCTAGATATCTGCCTTTTAGTCCCATTTTATCGACGGGAGGCTACAAGCATAGATAGCCTTTGAATCAGTTATGCAGGTCAGTTTCTATTACGCGTTCCTGGAGCCTTAAACATGCATTACCTGTACTGCAGATTTCCTAATTAGTTCAACCAATTTTCTTTCTGTCTCCAGGTAATATGAGCCAATGATCTGAATCTGATGTTGTTAACAGAAGAGAATGCTGAACAAATGTTTTAGGTCACAGTCTGTTTACAGCACTGCAAAGAGCACCTTATTTGCCCCTTAATTTATACATTTTGATTTCTTTATTAATTTAGCAGAAAACCAAGGAGAAAGTTGAAGACATGCATCTTTTCCGATTATTGATCCGGGTGGCAGCACTTGGAGGGAACTGAACTTTCCACACATAAAGGCAGCAGAAGCGGCTAGCAGTTGTCTCTGCTATGTTTAACCAACAGTTAATGTAATGGTTTAACTCATAAGCCTTCTACAAATAGAAACAGACAAAATAAAATGACAGTATATGCAGATAGATGGATGTTATCGACTGCCTCTATGGCCACATTTACACCATGGATTTAAAGCTCTATGATATCACTTTAAACAGTCATGTCTTCCACCATATAATTTGAGAAGCTGTAGTTTGTTAAGGGTTCTGAGAATTATTAGGAGACCTCTACTTCCCTCTGAGTTATGGCTATTGGAGTGGTTTCACAGTGAGTCCTTCTTCCCAGGGAACTCTGGGAAGTGTAGTTCTGTGAGGGAAGAAGGCTGAAGAGAGCTTGCCCCTGAGGCATGCGGTCAACGGAATAGGAAAACTAGACTAGTTCCTGGTAAATGAGAGTGTTAAAGTATTAAAGCCTGGCTCCTCCCTCTGCCCAGCTTAGGGTGGCAGGTGTAGTGCTCAAACGAGGTCCAAGAGCCCTTCCATCACCTTTCCAAAGCCCACCTTGCTTTGAGGAGGTGGCAGGTGGGCTCCAGCATTCTGTCAGAGGCCTGGCACCTCCTTCCCGAACCCGGAAGCTTGTGCCAGGCTTAAGGAGCAAGATGTGATGCTCCTGCACATGATGTTGGGATATTGCCCTCCCCACCAAAAAATATCCAGCACAAGCTGGCATCTCTGGCCCTAACTGTTCCCTACAAAAAAATTCACCACACACCACAAGGAATGCCTATGTTCATGAACATGCTACTCCACTTCAGACCTTCCCTGCAATGTATTAATACTCTTAGGGATAGGCCTAAAAAGGTAAAGGTAAAAGACCCCTGACAGTTAAGTCCAGTTGCAAACGACTCTGGGATTGTGGCACTCATCTTGCTTTACTGGTCTAGGGAGCCGACGTTTGTCCACAGACAGTTTTTCCAGGTCATGTGGCCAGCATGACTGAGCCGCTTCTGGCAAAACCAGAGCAGCACATGGAAATGCCATTTACCTTCCTGCCGGAGTGGTACCTATTTATCTACTTGCACTTTGGTGTGCTTTCAAACTGCTAGGTTGGCAGGAGCTGGGACCGAGCAACGGGCGCTCACCCCATCGCTGGAATTTGAACCACTGACCTTCCAATCAGCAAGCCCTAGGCTCAGTGGTTTTGACCACAGTGCCACCCGCATCCCATAGGGTTAGGCCTAGTAGGTGCAAATTACATGTGCATGGAGAGTAACACCAGAAGGTGGGATTAATTGGCACATCTCCCCCCCACCCCCTAAAAAAATGGAAATTTTGTGAAAGCATCAAGCAAATGCCCAGCCAAAGTAGCACAAAACCTAGATTGGAAGACTTTGAACACAGTTCCATTCTTTCTTAAAGTAAAACTGGAAAAAAAACTCACTTGAAAGTTGTGGGAGGAAAAAGCTTCTTGGTGGTACTAAGAATTATTATTGCAAAGGTGATCTGAGATATTTTTGGAATGGTTTTAATTAGACCTGATATATAGTAAAGTTAGTTTATACATTTTTAATAGTATTTGCTAAGATGCCCTGGGCTAATCAATGATTCATGCAATATGCAAACTCTTTGATGTGGTGCTGAAGAAAGTCCATTTTTAAGAATTTAAGAGTAGTCTTCTCCTGGTCACCCAATGAGAACATGGGATTTATAATGTTTTATTCATCTAACAGGTTAAGTGATGGGTTCAACCACATTTCTCCCAATCTGATGCTTTCCCTTTGATGTAATATTTGTGCAATTTGCATTATGCAGCCCTATTAAAGAATTTGGAGTGAAGTGGGGGAAATGAGAAAAGTCCCAGTTTTAACTACCCTTGCTATGATGCACTTCATAGGCAAGTAAGCTTATGGAATTGCATGCATGATCTACAGCAAAATATAGGGCATGATGACAAATAAACCCATGTGTCAGCAGAGCACCAAAACCTATTTGTCCACATTTGGTTACCTTGACTCTTCTTCCCGGTGCGCTGGCAATGTGTAAGCTGAACACCAAAGGCAAGGCTACAGCGCTGGCAACATTCACCAACAACTAGGTTCTGAAAAGGTAAAGGTAAAGGACCCCTGGATGGTTACATCCAGTCAAAGGCAACTATGGGGTTGAGTAGAGGCTCAGTGGTTTAGACCACAGCGCCACCCACGTCCCACTACTAGGTTCTGTATCAAGGGCTAGACACTGGGACATCCCATTGAAGAAAATGTGGCACATGCTGGCTGTGTATCCCATTCAGTTA
>JAXCMG010000104.1:880670-899108 GCA_034642415.1 Podarcis siculus
TGAGCATGATTAATTTGAAATCAAGTCTCATTGATAACAAACCATGGTATGTGCAATAATCTCCCCCACCCTTGAAAAAAAATATGGAAGAATGAAAACTTTTTTCATGTACATGTTGAAATAATTGTGCTACAAAAAGCTAATGACTATCATATTGCAATCTAGACATAAGATTCCTTTTGACTCTTTCTGTTGTGCATATAAAAGGGAAATTATAACATATAAACCAACACAAAAGGCTGGTTGCAAGTGTGCTCCCATATAGTGTGGCTTAAACTAATAGATAAGACTCTGAGACTGGAGCTCAGCAGAAAAGCTACACATATTCTGTATCTCTTCAGATAAGTCCTGTTATCTATGTAGTGCCTCAGTACATCGGTGTGGATAATTCCATATCTCATGTTAGTACAGCAAAAGTTCTTACCTCTTACATATGTATGGTGATGAGAATCCCTGGAATATCTGTAGAGATAAACATCTGATATGGAAAGTGTGCCCTATCCTTTGGCACATTTTTTTCCCTCTACTGTGCGCAACTTGGTGTTAGATACCATCTATATAACATTTTCATATAGTTTTCTCTTAAACGATAGCATGCTGTAATTTTTATATCTGTATTCCCGTGCTTCCATGTCTATATTATAACCAATATCTATTGCCCAATGAATCATTGAAGATTTTACTTGCTCATCTCTTTTGTCTCCCATTCCAATAATATCTTATACATTTTAGACAGCGCTTTAACATCACATTCCAACAGAGCTCTCTCCAATTGTGATATTTATTTCCCAAACCCTCATATCCCATCTTTCTTAAATGCTTCATTCAAATGATGATATTGTATCAATGTTGTTAGCTTTTCTGATAAATCCTTAAATCCTTTTCATTTATTCTCTCCTTCCTCTTGTTTTAATAAATTTCTATAATTTGTCCAACCTTCTATCATATTATTTCTCTTTATCGCTATGGCTTCCTATGGTGACAGCAACCATGAAATTAAAAGACGCCTGCTTCTTGGGAGAAAAGCAATGACAAACCTAGACAGCATCTTAAAAAGTAGAAGACATCACCTTGCCAACAAACGTCCGTATAGTAAAAGCTATGGTTTTCCCAGTAGTGATGTATGGAAGTGAGAGCTGGACCATAAAGAAGGCTGGTCACCGAAGAATTGATGCTTTTGAATTATGGTGCTGGAGGAGACTCTTGAGAGTCCCATGGACTGCAAGAAGATCAAACCTCTTCATTCTTAAGGAAATCAGCCCTGAGTGCTCACTGCAAGGACAGATCCTGAAGCTGAGGCTCCAATACTTTGGCCACCTCATGAGAAGAGAAGACTCCCTGGGAAAGACCCTGATGTTGGGAAAGATGGAGGGCACAAGGAGAAGGGGACGACAGAGGACAAGATGGTTGGACAGTGTTTTCGAAGCTACCAGCATGAGTTTGACCAAACTGCAGGAGGCAGTGGAAGACAGGAGTGCCTGGCGTGCTCTGGTCCATGGGGTCACGAAGAGTCAGACACGACTAAATGACTAAACAACAACAAATGGCTTCCAAAGGTGAGAGCCAATGTGGTGTTTTTGTCTCCAATAATTTTTTCTATTGATCCCATACTCTATACATTTTTTTCCTAATTATGTGATTTGCAAATCCTTTATGTACATTCTCAGCAACAGTTGGCCATTCTATGGAAGGCAACTCTTTCATTGTGGGTTACAGCTTTTTCCCATTTATGTGGACTTGAAACACATAAGGCACATGCAATGACACATAGTTCACAGGCAATGGAGCAGTCAAAAAAAATATTGATGGGTATGTAGCATATGCCACCTAACAAAGAAATCTTGCAAGAAGAAAAAAGAAAAGGAAGAAATTGCATTAGGTGATTCTCAATGTACAGTGTAGACACACTCATCTTGTTTGTTTGTGCCTCTAGTTCACCTGATTATGCATGCTGATAAGCAGATTCCCCGATTGTATCCCAGATGGTATCAAAGAAGGGATGAAGTCAGGGGAGAAAAAATGCAGGAGATGCTACAGAATACTAATGATCAGCAACATATGCAGGGGAGACAAACAGCACTATTCTACAGGTCATTCTCTATGATTTGGAAAACAATCTCATCATGTATCCATAGACAGTTGCCCTGAGTTCTACAGTCCACATAACCATGCACATGTCTCAATGAACATGAAATTGCCTCTGCAAATTTGGCTCTTTCCACTCTTATGTAGGAGTCAATTTGCCACACCCCACGAGTGGACATCTGAACAATCCATCTGGGGACAGGGCAGGGATAACTATTCCTGCTCCTCCCAAAATCCTCATCTCTTTTCTGTTGTGGTGCCAACCATCATAGTCTCTCCCTTCCACTTCTGAATTGTGGGTTTTGCCAGTCACCTGTTGAAGCGGCTGAGTAAAAATTTGAGGGGGGAGCCCCCAATTGGCCCAGTACTCCTCTTTTTCACATACACACTGCTGGGAGTGATTTTTGGAGTGGTGCAATCTCTTGTTTATCTGGCCTTTAGACCAGGCAGGAAAGCCAGTTTAAAATATGGGGACCTTTCATCTTGGGGCAATATGAGATGAGGCACTTTGTTACTGCCCCACACTCTATCTGCTTAGCACAGGGGTGGCCCACGGACCAGGCAAGCGCGTTGAGGTGAATGCCAAACCAAAGGGGCCATGCTATACTTGTCTGATTCTTAGACCCAGTTCTCATGTAGCAAGAAGGAAGAATTTCTTTCCATCCTTTCTGCAGGCCACAGGTAGTACAGCGGTTCATTAAAAAACTTGCCTGCTCCAAAGGTCTTATCTCACTACACTAGAGATAATATAGCTATATCTGAAATTTCATGCATCTCAGTCAATATCTTGACCCTCCTCCACGAAAATAGCTGTTTACTTGGCCATTTTCCTATGTCGTGAAGGCTAAAATTTCAATTCAGTGGAGCAGGGTCAAGATATTAACTGATATGCATGAAATTTCAGATATAGCTATATACTCCCTAGTGTAGTAAGATAAGACCTTTGGAGCAGGCATTTTTTTAAAAAAAGTTTTTTATGAACCGCCCTGTCAGGTAGTGACTTTCCTAGTAGATTGTCCCAGCCCCTGAGTAGGGAAATTTCTTGCTCAGACTATGCATTCAGTTAATACAGTTGCAAATATAAAACACTTAAATGTGTTGTAAAGTGCAATGTACAAATGTGACACTAGTTGGCGAGAGTGAGCTATGTCAAATTCAATGTATTTTTCAAAACGTGTTTTTTTTTAGAATTAAAAAAAAGCATTTTCGCAATGTTTTTTATATGTGGGCAGATTCCACCTATGATTTGTTTGCTTGAATTGGATCAAGTTAGGTTAACTGGTTTTCTCTGAAGATCCTCATATTTTCCTTAATGTTATATTTAATAAATATTGAATATATATATATATATATATATATATATATATATATATATATATATATAACATATAATATAATATTTAATAAATATAATAGTTATGGAATAAATAAATGTCTAATATTTATTTAAATAAATATTACTTTAAATAAATAAATATTTGTTTAAATACTTTCTACTTTGAATGAACATTATTTAAATAAATTTAAATATATAATTAATAAATATAACCTCTATACTTTGAATGAATATAAATATATATTTAATAAATAGAACCTTCTCCCCAACCTAAAACTGTGTCTCAAGTCTTCCTCTGTGATGGCAAACCCAGGTTCTCCCATGCATATTTGCACTGGGTATAACAGAAAACTCCTGAACCCTCATTCTTATGACCATTTCTAGTCACATACACGCAACACGGATATGTATATGACGTAACATCTGCATAGTATCTTTGGCACACGGACCAGAAAGCCAGCAGGCAGCTGAGATGCATTTCTTTGTCAGGCAAGGGTTGTGTTGAAATAGCCTTTTGTAATATCCAGAGATTGGCTCTGGCATTTGCATGCTCATCTCTAATGCTCAGAAATCTTTAGCATCCTTCATAGTGAGTTGCTGGGAAGTTTAGTGGGAGGTGGTAATCATTCCATCAATACAAATAAAGCATTTGCTTTATAGGATGCACCTTAATTTTAGAGTGTAATTGAAGAAATGCAATCAATGAAAAACTGAGTAGGTAAGCACACTTAATTAGCGCTTTGCAGCATTCACAAGTTGAATGTATTTTCAAAGCAAAGAGATCCTAGACACTCTTTGACAAAAGATCCCTAGAGACTCTTGGGTCCTAGAGACTCTTGGCTCAGCCCCACCATTGTAGGAATACAGATATTGTAGGAATCCCTAGAGACTCTTGGCTCAGCCCCACCATTGTAGGAATACAGATATGAGAGAGAGGGGGAGAGGGAGAGGGAGAGGGAGAGGGAGAGGGAGGGAGGGAGAGAGAGAGAGAGAGAGAGAGAGAGAGAGAGAGAGAGAGTTATACAGGTGTTCTATTCACCTAAGCTGCATTCAGGCATTCATCTGAACCAGTGCTTTTTTTCTAAAAAAAATATTTAGGGGTACTCTCATTTTGACTCAAGAAAATCACCATTTTATAGTTCAAATCGGGGAAAATAAATACAGTAAATAGACAAAAGGTCGCCATCAGGGGTAGCAACGAAATTGACAATTTACTGTGCTATTCAATGGAACTGACGATTCACCATGCTAGAGAAGAAACTAATAAAAAAAAGTTTATTCTTCCGTTAGATTCGCAAAATGTTTAGGGGTATGCGTACCCCTGTACCCCCCCAGGAAAAAAAGCACTGATCTGGACATATAAAATGTTTAACTGGGGATGGGACAGGACTGTACGTGCAAATCTCACCCCCAAGATCCCTGGGATGAGCATGAAGTTCTGAAGAGGAGTTTTAACTGTGTTCAACTGAACATGCTTAGAAGCCTCCCCTGGCAAGTGGGAACCTTAGCTTATCAAGCAGAACACCTGTCTAAGTATGTCTTTGTGCAAATCTCTGTGCAATAGTGGTGGCTGGTTCAAATTGGGACTGGTAGGACAGAGGGAAGGACATTTAATGGTAGGTGGAGCAAGGTGGAGTGAGTTGCTATAGGTGAGGAAGTGTGGGTTCAAGTTGTGGGCTCTGATGGGATTCTGAGTGGCAGTGCCCCAGTTGCCCATAGCAAAATGCCTTCTTTTTTCCTAGCATGGGAGGCTAAAGAACAGTCAAGGAGGCTGGAGGCTGGGCTTGAAATGAAAATATATGTGTATTAATTTACATTGAAAATGCCTAAATGTGTGTTGCTGAAGAGTTGCTAACATTGGGGTTGTCCCGATGTTGTTTTCTAAAGGACTCTCAGCTCCTTAATGGGTTAATGAATAACTGTTGATTGTTTTCTACTCTGTGATTAGAGTGAACCTTTGATCATGTGAAGAAGGTATTGAGTTGCAAATCTCCATTTCCAAAAGAGTTTCCTGTGTTAGTTTCTCTGCACAGAGAGAACAATGCATTTAAATGGCTCTCTGCACAGCCTAAGGCCAATGGAGGCTGGAAACCCGCCTAGAATGGGGGGAGAGACACAGTTTGGATTTGGGGAATCTCTTCTTTCATATTTTCTAAGATGCTGAGCTGGTGTTGGACAACACAAGACGTTGTATGGATATCTTTGATGCTTACATTCTTTTTTCTTGAAGAGTTCTGCCAGTAAAACTTTGAATAATATTTTAATGGGTCTGGACAATGAATTTCTTCCAAGAGGAGTCAGTTCTTATGCTTCCAGTCACTTCAAACTACACAATATTAATATCTGCTGAAATACAGCTCAAATTTTCTCTGTTCGCTCTAGTTTTTGCAGGCCTATTTTATTCTGTAAATGCCACAGTTCTGCTTACTTTAGTACAGAAGGCTGCAAGCCGGGAGTATTTTCACACTCCTAGCTCGCCTCTGCAGGTGACCACGAATGCACACCCATTGCTAGAAATAATGGCTGCAAATGAATAGCATTGATTTCTTCAAACTGCTAAAAATCGGTGAGAATTAGGACCAAGCTCTTTGATGGTATAAAACCAGCTTTGCTCTGCTAAAGTCAACATGCTGTCCTCATCTATTTGTGTTGCGGGTTTGGCAAATAGCAATCATTGTTCCCATCTCTGCGGCAGCTATGACTCTAAATCTTAGATATGCAGTTTTGTCCTACAATAGATAAGTTATGTACTTTCTTCTGTCACCTTCTGCAGGATCAAGATTGTTATGGAGAAGGTGGCACAAGGTAGCCAGCTACGTTAGTTGGGGTGAAGAAAATAACATGTTGCACTAAATATTCAACAGGGTTGGAAAAAAGGAATCAGCATTGTGCTGCATGCTACAGAGTAGAGAAGGACTGGAAAAATCACTTTTCTATAAAACACAGAAGCATAAGGCTGGGGAAAACTGATATGCTGAGCAAGATATATAAAGGAATAGCTATCAGATCTTCCACATAGGCAATCTAGGCTACATTCCCATGTCACAAAATCTCAGGCTTTCTGCCACGGAGTCTCTAAAACCTGTAGATGATTTTCTAGGTGCACACCCATTGGCCAGCAAATGGCCTTGTGCAACAGGGGCAGGCTTATTATTTTAGTATTTATTGCTCTTTTTTAATAAGAATAATACCTGTGGTCCTGTAGAGTCTTTTCAATTGACAAAGCAAGTGTTCAAGAGGATCTTGCTTAAGCCAGCAAGATCTTGCTTAATCAGCACTGCCCTACCCTAATTAAGCACTAGCTTAAAATCTAAAAAAGTATCTTGATGAATCAGTCCAGCATTCTTAGGAAGAATTTGAGCAACCAGCAAACCCTAGATAGCAAACCAGAATTTGTCTATTTATAAAAAAATATATAGACCACATTCATAAAAATATAGGAAAGCGGTGATCAACATTTAAATATAATATTACAAGAAGATCACTAAAAGCGTCAGTAATCACTAGTTCATTTTTTTAAAAAAAATGTTTCAAGGGCCTGTTGGATCAATGTAGTTTTTGAAAAACATCTAAAAGAAGGTAGGGATTCTTCCTGCCAGACCTCTACTGGCAAAGTCTTCCACAGGGCAGAACCTGCCACACTAAAAATCCCTGACCTAACCTCAGGGCATAGTGGACCTCAAGAAGGGTCCCATTAGTAGGTCCCAGTGATTGAGGTGGAGGACAAGGAATTAGTTGGTCCTTAAGGAACTTTGAGTTCAAGTTGTTTAGGGTTTTGTGAATTAACACAAGAAACTTGAGTTAACACAAAGGCCTTGAATCAACAGGATATGTGGTGAAAGCTACTAGCTTATATTACTTTCCAAACAAAGACTTAGACCATGGGTAGGCAAACTAAGGCCCAGGGGCCCAATCCAACCCAATCACCTTCTAAATCCAGCCCACGGACCGTCCGGGAATCAGCGTGTTTTTACATGAGTAAAATGTGTCCTTTTATTTAAAATGCATCTCTGGATTATTTGTGGGGCCTGCCTGGTGTTTTTACATGAGTAGAATGTGTCCTTTTGTTTAAAATGCATCTCTGGGTTATTTGTGGGGCATTGGAATTCGTTCATTATTATTTTTTCCAAAATCTAGTCTGGCCCCACACAAAGTCTGAAGGAGAAGGAGGAGGAGGAGGAGGAGATGGAGGAGAGGAGTTTGGACTTGATATCCCACCTTTCACACCCCTTAAGGAGTCTCAAAGCGGCTAACAATCTTCTTTCCCTTCCTCCCCAACAACAAACAATCTGTGAGGTGAGTGAGGTTGAGAGACTTCAGAGAAGTGTGACTAGCCCAAGGCAGCTGCATGTGGAGGAGCAGGGGAAGCCAACTGAGAGTCTAGTGCAACACATTAGCAAGTGTGTTACAATCTACTTTTGCCCATCCCTGCCCAAGATACATCAAGTATTCCCCTAGAAATCTGGACTACAGGGAAAGTTCAGTCTGTTGCCTTCCATTGACGCTTTCTTTCATTACTGTTCTTGAGATGTTTCCAACGAATTCCAATGTTCCCCCACTAAACAACTTGAAAAGCTCTGCTCTTACACAGTGAGCCCTGTTTTTATTGGGGGGGGGGGAGGAACAAGTGGGAAGGAAAAATGAGCACAAATTAAATGTAGTGAAGGGTTGCGCTCACAAATTGACAAAATAATGGATTTCATTTACCTAAAGGTGGGTAGGCAAATTATCTTTTCAGAACAAACTTCACAATTATTCCTGGAGCTTCATTCAGAAAGGTCACATGAATTAGACAACATCTGCTGTTGAGGTCTGTTCTCCTGCCCATTTCCCTGAGAGGTCAAATTTTCTTTTGCAGCCTTAGTCAAGCACCTAAGGTGGCACAATTTGGAACCGAAGAATTAATTCCAGCCACCGCGGAAAGGCAAACAGTTTTCTCTGCTCACAATTAATATGCAAGGGTGAATTAACTGAGAAAATATATATTGCAGCCTCATAAATAAACAGAAGATTGCCTTTGTAATGAACTTCAACAAACAGAAGGCTGAGAAACATATGATCAAAACAAGAAATATCACAAGAAATAAGATTTCAAATATGTGTGTGTTTTGTTATCCCTCAATTTGTGTTTGAGGGGGTTGAACTTTGACCAGGTGAAAACATGCCTGCAGAACAATTCTCTCCCTAAGGCCATTCTGAGTGAGGGCAGTGCTTCCTGCCATACTCTGAATTGGCTTTGTGGCTTGGCTTTCCAATTCACTGGTGTCATTATGCTCATTGGATGATTCCAGATTAGTTGGGATTATGCAGTAAAAGAGTTGGGGAAATGTGCTAAAGGAACACGGGAGACTGTGAATCTAGTGACTATCAACTGTACATGCAGTATAAAAACAAAGTACCATTGGGAGATTGGGAAAGTAATTTTATATGTCCCAAAATGCTATTTCCATGCCAAAAATGTTTGCAAGTGAATGTTCATTATACCTCTAATATATAAAGTTTAACTTTGGGAAAGTGATACTTCCCTGATTTTTTAAAATTTTGTTTGATAGTTTAAAACCACATTATCTGCCCTTCTTTTATAAATGCCTTTTTAAGCTTCCTGGGTTGATTAGTCCTAAATTTGGCAATATTAATTTAAAACCAAATGCCCAATACGTTTAAAGTTTCTGCAAAGCCCTGAGCACCGATAAATTAAATGAAACAGTAAAAAAATAAAAAGCAGCCAGTTTTCAAGACAAGGAACACAGGGCAGATTCTCAGGCTGTGATTTATCACCATTTTTCTGCAGTCTCACTTGCTGCTATCACATCAGATCATTGAATGCTCCACAAGTTATGCCACCCCTTCCTAATAACTTTTTAAAAACTCTACAAATCTTAAGAATATTTTTTTTAAAAGATCCCACTCAAATTTGGGTGTTCCTTTTCCTGTTTAATTTTCTATCCTACTCACGAAATGTTTTTTAATATATACAAATAACTCTCGGCTTAATACATATGGTAATCTTCCCCCTTCCTCCACAATTTTGTGGCACACAGGCAAAGAACACTGCTGCCATCTTAAGGAGAAGAAGCAACATTGGCCGTGTTTTGCAAACTGCTTCCAAAATTGCCCAGAACTTAAATGGACCAATTCACATCCCTCTGTAACCCACGGAATACCACTTCAGTCGTTATGTCACCATGGAATCTTTGCACAAATTGCTACGTCGAAGAGCACATTCAGAGCTTTCGGTGTTCCTGGGCTGCCCGGATAATCCTCAAAATGACAAATCGCTGTCTGTGCGATTAATTTTCTCTCTGTCAAGGCTGGGAAGATGAGAGATTTGGGGGGACATCGTACAACATGTCAAGGAAATGCCAGCTGTCTCCATTACATTTCTACGTTAACAACGGAGCAAGATTGATGATTCACGCACGGCGCTCTTTTTTTTTTTTTTTGTAACTTTCACAAATCTGAATTCCTCGGCAGATAAAGTAATGGGATCTGTCAGTCAGGTAGAGAATACTCAGAAGAGAGCAGCCAACAGATATTTAAATAATCAATATTGCAACACTTGGAGGTGGTTGCAATGCATATAAGCAAATCTAACATTTCATAAATAACCCAGATATTATTATTATTTGTTGTTGTTGCGGCTTCTGATAAATGCTACAGATCCTCACAAGGAAACTATTATAGCAATTATGGTATGCGACGCAAAGGGAAGGCATTAGACTGGGATATAATGGGCTTTGATTTGTCAAATATACAAGCCGCTGAACCCAGCAGAGACTGGCTTGACATTGAAATGACAATCACTTCAGTGAGCTTTCCAATCTGAGATGTCACACGAAGAACAACTCGCCACATGATTCAGGGCATATGCAATATATGTGGACCATGCTGTTGAATCATGGGAAACCTGTGCTCATGGAAAGCCACAAGATTCTATTCTTTAACTCCATAGTTGTACAGATTCGCTCTTATTTCTTTCAGATGAGTTAGTCGAAGGGATTCAGCAAAAACTAAAGATCAGCTTTTAACATGATGTTATTACTACATTTCAAATAGCTTCATATGTGATTAACCTGGTATACATTTATATATAATGTTTTGTTGTTCACTTTTGTTTCATGGGTAGCTTTATTGTCAATAATAATAATAATAATAATAATAATAATAATTTATTTATCCCCCGCCCATCTGGCTGGGCTTCCCCAGCCACTCTGGGCGGCTTCCCAAAAAATATTAAAATACTGTAATACATCAAACATTAAAAGCTTCCCTAAACAGGGCTGCCTTCAGATGTCTTCTAAAAGTCTCGTAGTTGTTGTTTTCTTTGACATCTGGTGGGAGGGCGTTCCACAGGGAGGGTGCCACTACCGAGAAGGCCCTCTGCCTGGTTCCCTGTAACTTGCCTTCTCGCAGTGAGGGAACCGCCAGAAGGCCCTCGGTGCTGGACCTCAGTGTCCAGGTAGAACGATGAGGGTGGAGGCGCTCCTTCAGATATACTGGACCAAGGCCGTTTAGGGCTTTGAGAGTATAATACAAATATTCAAATCGATAAGCCATATTACATATAGCCAAAAATTTTCACTTCTCCGAAAATTGACTTGCTTTGATGAAAAGCTACTCTGGGCTGTTTACACTATTTCCAGATTGCTGCAAAGTGAGATCTTGTAGGATTCAGACTTCAGGAGAATTGTATATTTAGCAGAATTGATGGGGTGTCGCAGCTCAGGATCTTCCTCTTGTTTAATCTAAATAGGATTTGGTATTATGGTTTTAGTAAATGGTCACTCAATCAATCCTAATAAATTACCATCTCTGTCTCTGTCTGTCTATTTCTCTCCCTCTCATATCAAGTCCTTCTTGATTTAACTCTTCTTGCCAATTCCCCATCCTATGTAAACCAGGAAGAATAAGAACTCTTCCAACCTTTCCATATTATGAGTTTTTCTTGTTGTTGTTGTTTAGTCGTTTAGTCGTGTCCGACTCTACGTGACCCCATGGACCAGAGCATGCCAGGCACTCCTGTCTTCCAATGCCTCCCGCAGTTTAGTCAAACTCATGCTGGTAGCTTCGAGAACACTGTCCAGCCATCTCGTCCTCTGTCGTCCCCTTCTCCTTGTGCCCTCCATCTTTCCCAACATCAAGGTCTTTTCCAGGGAGTCTTCTCTTCTCATGAGGTGGCCAAAGTACTGGAGTCTCAGCTTCAGGATCTGTCCTCCCAGTGAGCACTCAGGGCTGATTTCCTTAAGAATGGATAGGTTGGATCTTCTTGCAGTCCATGGGACTCTCAAGAGTCTCCTCCAGCACCATAATTCAAAAGCATCAATTTTTCGGCGATCAGCCTTCTTTATGGTCCAGCTTTCACTTCCATACATCACTACTGGGAAAAGCATAGCTTTAACTATACGGACCTTTGTTGGCAAGGTGATGTTTGTTGGCAAGGTGATGTTTGTTGGCAAGGTGATGTTTTTCTTAGAGAACACCATTTACCCACCCATTCTACTGCATATTTTGTCTTACAACATAAGAAGATGATAAATATAATCAAGCCACACTGGGCTGGGGGAGAGGGGGATGGAGAAAGCCAACACTAAGATGGGACTCATTATTCAAGGAAATTCCAGAGTCAAGCACCTCTCCTAGGTTTTTACAAGTTACGCTGCCCGATACTTAAGGCACATCTGATACCTGAGGATGGAAAAAAATCTGTCCATTTCAGTTTCTGTCAGTTTCTCATTTTTCCAACCTTAAAATCAGTTCTCCACCTTTCCACATCAGTTTGCTTTTTCAAAAAAAAGGGGGGGAAGTCCCCATCAGCATTTTAGTGGGAATTTATCCTAATATACACATTTTGCATATATTATGTTCTTTAATGTATGCACTTTTCTGCACACTTTACTGAAGTCATAAATACTACTTGGCTATAGAGCTGCATTGAAAGATTTGGAGATGTGTGAATTTTGAAGGATGGCTACAGTTAATTTCCCATATTGTTTAGGAAAGTGAAATTTAGTTAAGTTCACCATAAAATGCAAACTGTATCAATTTTTTTCCATCTCTACTGATACCCAATTTTTCTGCCTGTAGCAAAGGTTACCCCTGTCCCCTAAATCAAGGGATAATGGCAATGTGATTGGTTTTTTAGTGAACCTAATTGCTTTTTAGACTTGTAATCCACTTAGGGTTGCCATCTTTCGAACAGTGAAAATCCAGATAGAAAAGTGGTTGAGCTTTCTTTGCAAAATCATAAAACAAAATTGACACTGCTACCAACTACAGTATTCTGGATATGTCCAGGAAATTCCAGGTATATGGCAACCCTAAAAGTCTATAAGTGGCACTAACCATTTATAAATGAATAAATGGCACAACCACCACTATCTGCAGAATACCCAGGGCCAGTCAACTTATTTTGGTACCCAAGGCAGAAAATCCTACAAGTGCATTTCTTGCGAGTAGCAATACAATAAAACAACACGATAAAAGGAACCATTTGCTGACATGGCACCCAAAAACAGCATCCTGGCATGGCCGCCTTGCTCCACCAAAACATAGGACCGATGTACAATAATCTCAGGGATTATTTCCTGCTACATGTGCAACAGGGTATTGCCAGGATGCTGTCAGTGGCTCCCAGCTGGTGGCCCAGGAATGTATAAAGACAAAAAAAAGTTTCTTACTGCCCTTTTTTATTTCAATATTGAAAGAGAGAGGCTATAGAACCCAGCCTCTAGGATAATGGCATTGTCCTGAGTGAATCTCCACCTCACTTCTCTCCCACTTACTCATTTGTTATCACCATTGTCTTCTCTACAGGTGCCGCTAAGTGCCCTCTGTCTTTGAGCTCTTTGCTCTCCTACTTTTAAGGCTCGCCCAGTTCTAGGAGATGGAGGGTCTGGAATGCTTTCTAGCAACAACATGTCAGCCACCTGCTGCTCCAGCTTGGCCTGCTCCTCCTCTCCCATGGTTTCCCAACTTTTCCCCTCCTCTGCCTCTGAGCTGCGACCTCCCGCAAGCCCCTGTTATAAATCTATAGTGTCTTCTGTTGGAAAAATGCCCCCCGGGAAGGGTGCCAACTTCCCAAGACACCGGGGCTTCTCTCCGGTGGTCACTGTCTGGCTGGAATCCTCCCTCAGTCCAGAGAGACTGATTATAAGCGACCCCTCCATCCTGAGAGGAGCACACTAATCTTCTGGCATCCCATCACAGAAGAAAGAGACAGTCCGTAGTCTGCTCACTACTTAATTAAGACTGCACAAGCAGCTTTTACAAGCATGTCTGCTCTCCTGAACAGCAAAAACAAGAGTCTCCGACTCGACTCACACTTCGACTCAGAAGTGAAAGTAAGTCTCAAAGTAACTCTCCGGTTACATGAGAACTGGCAGAGATTCCTGTCTCACGCTCAGAGACATCACATGATGTCAACAATGTAGCTGCTGTTCGCAGCTGGTGGGAAACTAAAATCCCAACTTCTGGAAGGGTTAGGATAGGGAGGTGATCTCCACCACTTCTCCAGCCTCCGACAGGTATACATTTTGACCAGTTGGTAACAACTGCCTTCGCTCAAATGCTGAACTATTTCATATATCCAGAAGTGTGTGATTATGCAATTAAGCTCCACATTGCAAAAAGTGTGGCCAGAGGGCAGAGTGAAAGTTACTAGGTGCGAACAATCAGGCTAGGTTTCTTATCTGTTGGCCCAACTTAAATCTCACTCGCTCTTTTTTTTAAATCTTACATTAACATAGTGCTTCACTGTACTTGCCAGAGGTCTGTTGTGCTTGAGCAGCAGCTGTGGAGGAGGAAGAGCTCAGGGTAAGGAACGTAAAGCATGCTGGGCCCATTTCCTTTTTCCTCTCAGAACACAGCCTTTGCTTTCCTCAAGGAAGAAGAAAAAATTATCCTGCAAGCTCCAGTAGGCAAGAACACTAGCAAAAGAGAGACAGGAGACTGCTGCAGGCATTGATTTTAATCTGACTAGTTTCATGTATTTGCTATAAAAGCACAGTTCTGAATATGTCTCTCTCCGCAAGTCAGTCATATTGGATGTACTGGAGCCGAAACATTCACTTTGTATACCCATTTGCAATCTAGTTTAAATTTCCACCTTTCAAAATCCAGGATCCTGTGATTTAGTCTCTTATGCTGAAGAATCAGAAGGAAGTAACTATACAACCTTTAGAAGGCGTCTGAAGGCAGCCCTGTATAGGAAAGTTTTTAATTATGTTTTTGTATGTGCCGGAACTAGACAGCATCTTTAAAAAGTAGAGACATCACCTTGCCAACAAAGGTCCGTATAGTAAAAGCCATGGTTTTCCCAGTAGCGATGTATGGAAGTGAGAGCTGGACCATAAAGAAGGCTGATCGCTGAAGAATTGATGCATTTGAATTATGGTGCTGGAGGAGACTCTTGAGAGTCCCGTGGACTGCAAGAAGATCAGACCTCTCCATTCTGAAGGAAATCAGCCCCGAGTGCTCACTGGAAGGACAGATCGTGAAGCTGAGGCTCCAAGACTTTGGCCACCTCATGAGAAGAGAAGACTCCCTGGAAAAGACCCTGATGTTGGGAAAGATTGAGGGCACAAGGAGAAGGGGACAACAGAGGATGAGATGGTTGGACAGTGTTCTCGAAGCTACCAGCATGAGTTTGACCAAACTGTGGGAGGCAGTGGAAGACAGAAGTGCCTGGCGTGCTTTGGTCCATGGGGTCATGAAGAGTCGGACACGACTAAACGACTAAACAACAAATCTGCTGGAAGCCACCCAGAGTGACTGAGGCAACTCAGTCAGTTGGTTGGGGGTATAATCATCACCATCGTCGTCATCATCATCACCCTTTCTGACCCAACTTCAGTCCAAGGAGTCTCACCTCATATCAAGGTAATGCTTTTTAGAGCATAGAAGATTTCATTTAAAACTTCTCGCAAGTCAGAGTCCATTCATGGGGCTAAAAGGAGGGGTGAGCAACCTCCAGACTTCTGTATATGACCTTCTAGACGTTCCTCAGACTACACCCTTCACTGACCCTCCTCCATGACCTCCTTGAGTAAAGTAAAGGACCCCTGGACGGTTAAGTCCAGTCAAAGGCGACTATGGGGTTCTAGTGCTCATCTTGCTTTCAGACCAAGGGAGTTGGTGTTTGTCCACAGACAGCTTTCCAGGTCATGTGGCTGGCAGGACTAAACTGCTTCTGATACAATGGAGCACCATGATGGAAGCCAGAGAGAACGGAAATACTGATTACCTTTCCACTACAGTGGTACCTATTTATCTACTTGCCTTGGCGTGCTTTCAAACTGCTAAGTTGGCAGGAGCTGGGACAGAGCGGAATTGAACTGCCGACCTTCCGATCAGCAAGCACAAGAGGCTCAGTGGTTTATACCACAGTGCCACCCGCATCCCTACCCTCCTTGAGTACTTTCGCTGGGCTGGAATGTGTCCTTGAACTATGATTCTGCCTCTTCTTTGCCTGGATGGAGGATGGAGACATTTGTGCATAATCTGAAACATACATTCAGGAAACTATAGGAATGTCCTCAAATCATTTCATTATGGTTCATGGTGTTTTGAGGTTATTAGAGGTGCTAAAAAAAATAAATAAATAAACCACCACAACAACAACAACCCCCAGCTTAATCTGCATCTCAACAGTGCCGAAATAACTATAAAACCTGCAACTCTTTGACTTTTATCAGCTTGACATTTCCTTGGGATGGTGAATCATGCCAAGGCAAGTCCAGCGTCCTTAATGCAACATGACAGATCTTTGCAATTGGCTATGACATGTCAGGGATGAGGAAGCCTTCAAAAAGGGCTTAGATTAACACGGTGCTGGAGCCAACGTTAAAAAAAGAAAGAGGAATACCAATCCAAACATAAGGCCAACGGGTTTCTTGAATACACCAGGATGGCAGAGGTGAACACAAGCAAAGCTCAGTTCAGATGTTACGGAAGTAGCATGGCTACTCCCAGTCATGAGGACCACATGGAAAGCCATTTTTGTGAAGGGATGCTCCAATAGTGTGAGCCATCTGAGCCTAGCTGGAGGAATCTCTTTTTTCCAGATAGTCTCCAGGTCCAGCTTATTCTGTCACTCCCAGTGGTGCCAGGGGGTGATGCCATAGAGTTTCCATCTCACCAGCATTGTGACATGTGGATGAGACAGGAATGGGGCAGGGTTGCAGTGAGGGCAGTGTTGTGCTGGTGCACCAGTGGAGACAACCATGCACCACACAGCCTTGACATAATAATGATAATGATAATGATAATAAATTTATTATTTATACCCCACCCATCTGGCTGGGTTTCCCCAGCCACTCTGGGTGGCTTACAACACAATATTAAAATACAGTAGTCTATTAAACATTAAAAGCTTCCCTAAACAGGGCTGCCTTCAGATGTCTTCTAAAAGTCTGGTAGTTGTTTTTCTCTTTGACATCTGGTGGGAGGGAGTTCCACAGGGCGGGTGCCACTACCGAGAAGGCCCTCTACCTGGTTCCCTGTAACTTGGCTTCTCGCAGCGAGGGAACCGCCAGAAGGCCCTCGGTGCTGGACCTCAGTGTCCGGGCAGAACGATGGGGGTGGACATGCCCCTTCAGGTATACTGGACCGAGGCTGTTTAGGGCTTTAAAGGTTAGCACCAACACTTTGAATTGTGCTCGGAAACGTGCTGGGAGCCAGTGTAGGTCTTTCAAGACCGGTGTTATGTGGTCTTGGCGGCCGGTCCCAGTCACCAGTCTAGCTGCCGCATTTTGGATTAGTTGTAGACTTAAAAAAAAAAAGCAGCAAGAACAACAACCCTCCTATCTACTGATTCCCTCCTCCTGGTTTTCCTGAATGTGCCTTACAATGGAATCACGGGGTTGTCTCCCCTGTATTCCCTTGTAAGCCTGGGCTGGGGAGGGATCTGTCCTTTGTGATGTTAAGATTGGGCTCTGTTTATACATTCTGCCCGTGACCAAACTTGCTTTACAGCTGTCGTTCTGTTTACAGCTTACCTCTCTCCAGTAACTATGCTGATCTTATCATTTGCCCTTGATTTTAAGTGTTTCCTTGACTTCCGTATCTGAAAGCTGAAAGCTATATTTCAAACATAAAAGGGCAGCATCTTTCCATAACAAAATAGCTTGTCGTTTGGATCTGATAGAATTGAGCGCTGTCCTGAAAGCTTTTAATAGACGAGGAAATATATTGGCCCAGGATGGATGTTCCAGAAAAAGGAGGTGAACAAAATCAACATGAACTGGGCTGCATCTCAACGCCTTTCTCTGCCAGGTTTAGCTGTTCAATACCACAGGAAGTGGGACGCGGGTGGCGCTGTGGGTTAAACCACAGAGCCTAGGACTTGCCGATCAGAAGGTCGGTAGTTCGAATCCCCGTGATCCCTGTGACAGGGTGAGCTCCCGTTGTTCGGTCCCAGCTCCTGCCAACCTAGCAGTTCAAAAGCACAAAGTGCAAATAGATAAAGAGGCGGGAAGAAAAACGGCATTTCCGTGTGCTGGTCTGGTTTGCCAGAAGCGGCTTAGTCATGCTGGCCACATGACCCGGAAGCTGTCTGTGGACAAACGCCGGCTCCCTTGGCCAATAAAGCGAGATGAGCGCTGCAACCCCAGAGTTGGTCATGACTGGACCTAATGATCAGGGGTCCTTTTACCACAGGAAGTGCCTGGAGGCATTTTCATTTCTACAATCAGTAAACACTGATATGTCATGAAATTAGTAAGCACCAGTCTTTCAACTTCTTAGAGTCAGTTTACATACTCACCCAGCAAAGGCTTCTCTGTGTATGATGGACAGGTGCATATTCTGCTTTTAACATTCATATAAAGTGACAGCACTCCATATTTAGGCATGCATATGCAAGCTTGAACTGTCTCATGTTTCCCTTTCCTTTTTGAGGGGAAAGATTACCTCAATGTGGACTAGGCACTTGCGAAGCATCTACATCACCTATCACTACATCCACAAGGATGTAGCCCACACTTCACCACATAAAACAGTTCTGGATAGCTCAGTGGTGC
>JAXCMG010000104.1:899118-928134 GCA_034642415.1 Podarcis siculus
GGCTCAATTCCCACACAGGACAGCTGCATATTCCTTCATTTCCGGGGGTTGGACTAGATTACCCCCAGGACCCTTTCCAACTCTACAACTCTATGATTCTAAGATAAGTGTGGCTATTAAATGGTGCAATGCTATCCAATGCTTAAAAAGGGAGATGTAGAACTCGGACGGGCACATCACAAACTATTACATAGGGCAGCATGTATATGACATTGATGCACCCCAGCTGAAATAGAATTTTTTCAAAGTATAGCTAGATCCTGTTTTTCTTCCATCGTATATATAGGGGTCCCGTATGATTTCCTAAACCAATTTCAATTGGTTTAGTTTGAGCAGCATAGCCGCAACTTGTGTGAGGGTATTTTGCCAGAGACAAAAGACAATTGCAAATCATTTCAGTGCCTGGGGAGGCTGATATTCCTGAGACTTGGTTGCAAGACTGCAAAGTCACGGGTTCAGTTTGTGAGTTTGTGGTTTCCCTTTGATTTACAAGGTTGGTGATAAACAAACATGCATCATCTTCAAACCGATATACTGGGCATCATCTAAATAGGTGAGAAATATTAGCAGTGAGCTGTATGTTCCTTTGGTTAAGGAGGCAGTGGTTGTTCTGAGTTGTGGACCTTGTCATCTTCTTAACTGAACATCTAGCAGAAGTGACTGCCTGTGATGCTCCCAGACTCTTTGTTGAAACTTCTCTTCCAGGTAACCAGTAGTCTATCTTACTGCGTTATTTCAGGCAAGACTTCCATATATCAAAGGAAGAACAGAAGGTCTAAAATGGCCCAATGACTTTCATGTTTGACCTCATGCTAAGGTTTTGAGGAAGGTCTGACCTTCCCTGTGATGTGCAATATCAAATTTCCCTGCCACCAGTACAAAATGGGGTGGGGGGAAATCAACCCATATTTTTTTTTCCTCTGGGGTTAAGTGATATCTTTACACAGTACAATTAAGGTCAAAACTGTAGCACTTTTGACAGTGGTTTAAGAGAAAGCTAGCAGACAGCTTGAAAGGAAAGAGACGAGGAGTCTGCGACTTTCTGAAGGAAAATTGGTTCTTTTTTTCCTTGGGGCATTCTGAATCTTTCTCACCCTGATTTTCCTCAGCGAAGTCTTCATTCTTTCTCTACGCTGGAAAAAGTGTGCCGATGAGAAAGATGGGTAGCACTTATCCGCAGAGTGCTGGCTGAACAGAATAATGATAAAAGCATATTATTTGGTTTAAAATGGAATAATAAAAAACCCTGCATGCCTGGCTGTTCCAGGAGAATACTTTATTTCAGTTCATAGGTTCCAACTGTTAAAGAACAGGAGGAAGGATTGGGTTTTTAAGAACTTGTTAAAAAGAAACATGGGAAAGACTGTTACCACAGGGTGTACATCTAATAGTTTGTGCTGAAATTCTGCCTATTTAAATGCATTGCTTTCTGATTTGTTTTGTTTCTCGCTCTTACTCATTGCCGATATCTTTGTGGCCCAGTTAACACACAACACTAAACTATGGTTAAGGGTGATTAGGAAAAGCCACAGTCAGCTTGGGACTTACACAGTATCCCTCTCTCCTCCTCCTCTGACACAACTGCAAGGAGTATTGGGAGAGGTTTCACTGCTTTTTTTAAAATAAACCACAGTTTAGTATGTCATTTGAACCCTAAACCATGGCCAGTCATAACTACGGTCAATGAAAAAGCCTTGCTTCATAAAGTAGGGTTTGAAGTTGACTTATTTTCACTAGCCATCGTTAAGATAAACCACAATTTATCTGGTTACAGATAGGTAGCCGTGTTGGTCTGCCATAGTCAAAACAAAATTTTTTTTCCTTCCAGTAGCACCTTAAAGACCAACTAAGTTAGTTCTTGGTATGAGCTTTCGTGTATCTGAAGAAGTGTGCATGCACATGAAAGCTCATACCAAGAACTAACTTAGTTGGTCTTTAAGGTGCTACTGGAAGGAAAAAAAAATTTGTTTTCACAATTTATCTGGGTGAAGATGACACTGCATTATCTGTCGTTAATCTGAAATGAAATGAAAAACTGCCACGCTCCTCTTCACACTCATGCCAGAGAACATGGATATACAGTCACAAAAACAAATTAACCAAAAAAGCCTCAAAAACATAATCACCAAACTTAATCCATTCTGGAAGTCTGTTTGACTTTCGAAATGTTTAAAAACCAAGGCGCAGCTTCTGATTGGTGCAGGCGCCCCGGAAATAATTACCAACAACTGCATCAGACGTTCAAAACCGGAACACTTACTTCCACATTTTCTGCATTTGAGAACCAAGGTACCACTCTATATCATTGCTCACATTCATGTTTCATGTAGAGCAACTTAAAGAACCTTTCTAATCTGGTGGGCCAGATTGTCACCTCCCGCAGCTGCCATGGGCCAAGTCTGACAAGTGTGTGGAAATGCTCACCTGCCCATTACCTGACCTCAGGTGCCCTTTTCTACCTGCCATTTTGCACTATGCGCCAAGGTGGGCTTCTGAAGATCTGACGATCAAATCAGGATCAATCCTAAGATCTACCAATTTAAAAGAATAGTAACGGAACACATTTGCAACGAGTTCTTTATCATTACATATATTTAAACTAGCATAAGGGGGATTAAAAGTGGAGATATTGAAAGAACTTTTTCAGAACTGAAAACTGTCTGAAGAGTCAAAGGATTGCAACATTTTTTTTTCAACTCTCATTTTCAGAATCCACATGAAATAGATCACTTTACAATAGCCTGGGATTTGTCCAAATTCTGTTTACATTCTTCCACCGGATCAAATGTGGAATTAATTTCAATTGACAAATTAAAGCTATTATCCTGTCAAATGTGCTTTGGTGACTTAGATTTGCAAATTAGACATGCAATGTTCTTTAATACATTTCTAACAATTTTAAATATCTCTGAATCTGCAACCAAAAATCTCTTCTTAAATACCTCATTATTTTTAATCCTTAATATTGCTGCAGAAGGGCAAAATTCCTTAATGTTGTGAATGGCCATGCAAACCGTACATCTACCTGTTTGACTGATTTAGAAGATTAATTTGTTCTTTCATTTTAGATCTCACACCTCAAACATTTAACTCTTGTTTGAACTTCAGGAAAGTGTGTTGCCTTGAAAGAAAATCACTGTGCATTAAATCCACTCTCGATATAATAAAATTGGGAATAAATAGCTAATCTAAATGCAGCATTTTTGCGGTGTTTTTTATGTTAATCTTCGCTCTGGAAAGATAACTGATGCACACTTATCTGGTTTTTCCAACTACTGGAATATGATCTCGACATACAAATAGTTCTTTGTTAAATATATGAAAAATGAAAATCTAATTACCATTATGCTTGCTACCCAATACCAGAGATTCGCCCACAAATTAATGCAGTATTTTAGAAATATGCTTGGCAATCAACAAATGCCTAACATGTTTCCCAGCAGGAACCTGGGCTGTCACACACCTGAAAGGTTACAAATGTGATTAACCATGACAGGCCTCATGTGCTGCTATCGTAAATCTCACACATGGTAATGCATTAGGGATGGCAGGTGTAAACAGAATAGGGAAAGTGCAATTTTATAATGCCATGTGCAATTAAGGCGAGTAAATTAAGTAAAGATTTGGAAACGGCAATGATTAAGTGTTGAGATGGAAGGAGGCAGAGATGGCAAAAAAAAAAAAATCTCCAGCTATTACATTTAAGGATCTTGACATTGCAGTTATGCTGTAACTTTGCTTGCGACTTTGAGGTTAAAAATCTATCCAGAGTAATTTCCCCCCCTTTATGTATTTCATGCCTGAAAAAATATACTAACAAAATGCACTCCTTAATGGAGTCTTGCCGATTACCATGACCCATATGTACACAACATATGTCCTCTGGAAAGAGAACATTTTTTAAATATTTTGGCAGATGTCTCTTTGGCAAGGAGAGAAATGCATACCTGATGCTTCCTTGATACTGTGCCCTTTTCTCAATGCACAAAAAAATTTTTAGCATGTGTTATTTCCAAAACATAACTTTCAAGAACTAGGTTTTCATCTGGTATTCTCATATCTGCCTTTGACATCATTGTACCTTCTATTAGTAGAGTCGTTTGAATAATGTACAACCCAGACAAAGAAGGAGCTGGTAATATTTGACTATACCACCATTCCCATGGACCTAAGAAGATCAACTGCAGCAGGAAGAAGAAGAGAAGAGTTTGGATTTGATATCCTGCTTTATCACTACCCGAAGGAGTCTCAAAGCGGCTAACATTCTCCCTTCCCTTCCTCCCCCACAACAAACACGCTGTGAGATGAGTGGGGCTGAGAGACTTCAAAGAAGTGTGACTGGCCCAAGGTCACCCAGCAGCTGCATGTGGAGGAGCGGCAAAGCGAACCCGGTTCACCAGATCACGAGTCTACCACTCTTAACCACTACACCACAATTGTAGAATTGTCATCCAATCCACCCACCCTGCAATGCAGGAAACTCAACTAAAGCATCCATGACAGATGGCCATCCCACCTCTGTTTAAACAAACTCCAATGAAGGAGAGTTCATGGCCTTCTAAGGGAGTTTCTTCCATTTTCAAACAGCTTACTGTCAGAAAGTGCTTCCTGATGTTTAGTAAGAATCTCATTTCTTATAACTCGAACCTACTGGTTTATTATTTATACCCCACCCATCTGGCTGGGTTTCTCCAGAGCAAGCTTGTTCCATCCTCAATGTGACAGCTCTTGAGATATTTGAAGGTGACTATCCTATCTCTTCTCAGTCTCATTTCCAGGCTAAACATACTCAATTCCCTCAACTGTTCCTCATAAGGCTCATAATGACAGAATTCTTAAACTGAACGCCCTATCTCTTCTATGTTAAAGAAGTGAGCTGAATCCTGAAGCCATCCCTGATGTTATCCGGCTATGATGATCCAGGTGAGATTGGATCTGGAGGTTATTGTGGTGGATCTGCATTGATACAGTAGCTTGACTACTGTAATTCGCTCTACGCGGGGCTGCCCTTGAAGCTGTCCCAGAAACTCCAGTGGGTGCAGAATGCTGCAGCGAGGCTCCTCACAGGGTCTCTGCCATGGGAGCATATTCACCCAGTGCTTTTCCAGCTGCATTGGCTCCTGGTGGAGTACAGGGTCAGATTTAAGGTGCTGGTTTTGACCTTTAAAGCTCTTCACAGCCTAGGACCCTCGTATCTACGGGACCGCCTCTCCTGGTATGCCCCACGGAGGACCTTAAGGTCCATATATAGCAACACCTTAGACGTCCCGGGCCCTAAGGAAGTTAGATTAGCCTCAGCCAGAGCCAGGTCCTTCTCAACACTGCCTCCAGCCTGGTGGAATGCTCTGCCTCATGAGACCAGGGCCCTGCAGGATCTGATTTCTTTCCTCAGGGCCTGTAAGACAGAGTTATTCCACCTGGCCTTTGGCTTAGAATCAGTTTGATTCCCTCCCCGTCTTTCTTTTTCCTTTCTCCTCCTATGAAGAGACTGCATCCTATTGTTTTAATGTTGTACCTTAATCTTTTAAATTGTATTTTAATCAACTTGTTTTTATTATTGGTTGTTAGCCGCCCTGAGCCCGGGCTTGGCTGGGGAGGGTGGGGTATAAATAAAAATTTATTATTATTATTATTATTATTGATTGCCCCGTCAGGCTCATGTTTGAAGTGTGGGGTAGCTTTGCCACCCATCTTCTTATGAATGGACATAATAAATCTATCCTATTCCCCCCCCCCTACTTCAAGCACCGTGTTGTACTTGATGGAAATGTGGCTTGGATGACTTTAATTCCCTTGTTCTGCAAACAAGCAGGTTGCCTTGGAGACAGAAATATCCTTTGATTTTTTTTATTTTGATTTTTAAAAACTAACCATTTCGTATTTTTCACATCACCCTGTTTTATTAAGCACATGGTTGGGAAAGGTCATTGGCTAAGCAATATATGTATCAACAGTTCTCTTAGCACCTTCATCACTCACTGAAGAAAGAAATAAGATATTCCTAAGTGATGGATGACAAGAAAGAACTCACCTGACCTACATCCAATACCATATTTGTTGAATTTTTCAATTACAGATTTCAAGAACATCCGTGCTCTTGCTAGCTGGGAAAGAGCGCAGTCAGTCTCTCCTTTGAAGATGCTTTAACACTGTTAGGCTGAATATACATTTTAAGGAACTCTTATTGCAACCTCACATCAAAGCTACCAGGAAGAACAGGCTGTATGAAACTCCCAGTTCAAGCAAGAGCAGATTTAGGTTGTGAGAATTATCAGCAAATGAGGAACCAAAAAATAATCTTTTTCTACCAGGTAGTTAGAAGGCTTAGGCCTATTTCCAAACACTCTTTTTGCCTTTCATGATACTTCCAAATCCCACATGAAAACGCTTGACAGCATATAGGTTAGGAGAAACTTTGCACTAGAAGCGTACATGAACAATGACAAAAATCCAATGCAAAGTTCAATCCAACATCTTCTATAAGCCTTTAAGGCTTGGACAGCAGGATTTCCCCCCTCAGCTCAACAAACCTGCCCCAAAAGAGATAGAACTCAAATCATATTTGACTACTGCAGTAGAAATTGAACCTTGAAGAACTTTCTTGTAATGTTTTTCATTGTCTCGATTAAAGCTGGGGGAGGGGTAGTCAATTTGATTCAGTTTGCCTTTAAAGGCAAACCTACCTAATCTGCACTTTTTGAAACAATATCCAAACCAAAACACAGCCATTCTTAGAAATTTGAAATTCTCTGAATTGGTTAGTGCATTTCCTTTGTAATGTTTACAAAAATGCATATGCTCAGGTGAAGTATGCATAAAAAGGCATATTCTCATGAACTAACATACAAAAGTGAATTATATTAGGGGAACTGCTTATTTAGTATAGAAAAATATTTAGTATTAGCAAAACAGCATGTAAAATGTATTTATTAGGAGACATTTACACATTCAAATGCTGATAGATTTTCATGAGGACACTTAAAAAAAACACCACAAACTCGCGTGAAAATGTGAACAGAATTTAAGATTAGAAAAAAGAGAAACCGAAACTGATGGATTCACAGACGCTCTAAGTGTCCCTATTTTCCAGGGACAATCCTGGATTTACAGAAACCATCCCAGTTTATAATTTGATCCAGGAATGTCCTGCTTTTCCTTAAAGGTAAAGGGACCCCTGACCATTAGGTCCAGTCGCGGATGACTCTGGGGTTGCGGCGCTCATCTCGCTTTTCTGGCCGAGGGAGCTGGTGTACAGCTTCCAGGTCATGTGGCCAGCATGACTAAGCCGCTTCTGACGAACCAGAGCAGCGCACGGAAACGCCGTTTACCTTCCCACCAGAGCGGTACCTATTTATCTACTTGCACTTTGATGTGCTTTCGAGCTCCTAGGTTGGCAGAAGCTGGGAGCGAGCAACGGGAGCTCACCCCGTCACGGGGATTCGAACCGCTGACCTTCTGATCGGCAAGCCCTAGGCTCTGTGGTTTAACCCACAGCGCCACCCGCGTCCCTCTGCTTTTCCTTAGGAAGTCCCTATTTTCAATGGAGAAATGTTACAGCGTATGGAGTTATGCACCCCCCCGAGGCAAGGAGATGAGTAACTATACAACCTTTAGAAGACATCTGAAGGCAGCCCTGTATAGGGAAGGTTTTGTAATGTTTAGTGTTTTATCAGGTTTTTATATATGTTGGAATCTGCCCAGAGTGGTTGGGGCAACCCAGTCAGGTGAGCGGGGTATGACTAATAAAGTTGTTGTTGATGTTGATTAGAATTTCCCTATTTTTACCTTAGAAATGTTGGAGGGTATGGAATTTCTAATGTTTAATGTTTTACAGTGGTACCTCGGGTTACATACGCTTCAGGTTACATACGCTTCAGGTTACAGACTCCGCTAACCCAGAAATAGCCCCATTAGCTAAAGTGGTGCTTCAGGTTAAGAACAGTTTCAGGTTAAGAACAGACCTCCAGAACAAATTAAGTTCTGAACCTGAGGTACCACTGTATTATGTTTTTATATTTGCTGGAAATTGCTTAGAGTGGCTGGGGTATAAAACAACATCAACAAAAGAACTCCCTGTTTTTATCTGAGAAATGTTGGAGGTTCTCCACTCCTGTTCTTGACTGACAGAGATGTGGAGCTGGAGCATAAACATCCAGAGCATAAGGGAAGTTCACTGAGACATTATGGAGGGGAAAGGGGAAACTAAATAGGTGTCAGCTATTTTCTGAGTCAGCCACACATTTGCCACCAGGTCCAGCCTGGCTCTTAAGGCAGCCATTTCCAGTTGTCACCTTGCATGTTAATTAAAATGTCTGGCAAATGCCACATGATTTGGAGGAACCTCCTGCTTCCAGGGCACAACTAATTTATTTGGTGTGCATATATCCAGCCCAAATATAAAATCAATTTACGACGTTTTGAAGCGTCAGCGCATGCAATAAGAAAACACTTTTCGTCTGGAGCTGCCTCATCAACAACACACAACCTTGCCTGACTGATTAATGTGACAAGATAGTTTATGATGCTCCATAATTGTCCGCATCTTACAGAATCACACTAAGATATCAAAGAAGGATATTAATTGTGTGTTTTACCTTGCGAGATACACGTGCTTGCAGAGCTTGGCGCATAAATCATCAGAGTCACAGATCTCTTCCGGATGTTAGAAGAGGGATAAAAATGAAGGTCACCAAGTGCTCGGCAGACTTGATGCCTATTCACTCCTCTGCCTCATTTAAGAATGTAAATAGTGCCATCTTGATGGATTATATTGGGTGATTTCGTGGCTCAGATTATTTATTTATTTTGCCAGAGGGTGAGCAAGAGGCATAACAATCTCGCCGGAGTCAAAACCATCCTCTCTGCACAACATACCGTATTTTTTGCTCTATAGGATGCACTTTTCCCCTCCAAAAATGAAGGGGAAATGTGTTTGCGTCCTATGGAGCGAATGCAGGCTTTTGCTGAAGCCTGGAGAGCAAGAAGGGTCAGTGCGCACCGACCCCTCTCACTCTCCAGGCTTCAGGCAGCTATCCCCAAGCCGTCGGAGCGCTCCGAAGGCTTGCGGACAGCAGGCTGCAGCCTGAAGCCCGGCGAGCACAGCACCAACTCCCACTGCGCTCACCGGGCTTCAAGCAGCCATCCACAAGCCTTCTGAGTGCCGCAGGAGTTCCCACTGCACTCAGAAGGCTTGCGGATGGCAGCCTTCGGCCTCAGAAAGGTAAACGTTTCCATGAACTCTGACTTCCGTCACGGTGTTCCATTGCTCCAGAAACAGTTTAGTCATGCTGGCCACATGACCCAGAAAGCTATCAGTGGGCAAACGCTGGCTCCCTCGGCCTGAAAGCTAGATGAGCGCCTCAACCCTATAGTCGCCTTTGACTAGGCTCAACCCTATAGTCGCCTTTGACTGGGCTTTTTAAAGGTAAAGGAATCCCTGACCTTTAGGTCCAGTCATGACCGAATCAAGGGTTGCGGCACTCATCTCGCTTTATTGGCCGAGGGAGCCGGTGTACAGCTTCTGGGTCATGTGGCCAGCATGACTAAGCCGCTTCTGGCGAACCAGAGCAGCACACGGAAACACTGTTTACCTTCCCACGGGAGCGGTACCTATTTATCTACTTGCACTTTGATGTGCTTTCAAACTTCTAGGTTGGCAGGAGCAGGGACTGAGCAACGGGAGCTCACCCCGTCGTGGGAATTCTAACCACCGACCTGATCGGCAAGTCCTAGGTTTTGTGGTTTAACCCACAGCACCACCCTTACCTATTATATAGCTTGGGATCTTTCTTAGGAGCATACCCTAAGAAGTTCCATTCATGGGACTCAGCTGACACTGGAAGTGGGAGAGTATTACTTTCACCAATTCCCCTTTCAGACCCATTATGCCTCTTCCTGTAAATCTGATCTGGACAGTTGAGAGACCCTCCAAAGCAATATAATAATCAACACAGGGGGAGAGGGAATTGAAGGAAATTCCAGGCTGACTTGTGCCAGTCCTGTCTGGATCTCAGTCCTGTCCATTAACAGAAGACCTTGCATTCAAGGATGCCTAGTTACAATCCAGCAATATCAGCTCTGTGGAGTGCTCTGTATGTTCACATCCTAGTGGCACTGGGAGATAATGATACATGCACCATTCATTGAGAAGATGTGATAACTGGTATTTAGGTTCAGGATTTGTGCTCTGTTACAATTGATCTCAGTGACAATAGTCTTCACTGAAAGCTATAATGATCCTCCATGAAGTTTATGATAGCTCATCTTTTTCCTTCCTTTCCTATAAATGTTTTATTCTACCTGGTATAGTAATGAAATTGTCAAGATAATGAAGCCAGTAATCACTTCAACCAAATGGCTATCTTTAATTAGGAATCACACTGTTGACTGCTGAGATATGAGAGTAACAGGCTATTGATTAGATTGCTGATTGCTGATAATTGAGCTATGGCCAGTGACTTGGAGATCTGTGAACTACATACTCCAATGCGAAACCGCATTAACGCGGGGAAATATAATTGGCAGTGTCAGTACTCACGAGCCACATCATTAGTCCATACAAATCTTGCCCTCTGGTCAGCCATCAGTCTGCAAGGACAACTATTATTTCCAGTTGCAGCTCTGGCTGGAATTAATTAAGCAATTGTCAAGGTGAAAATTCTCAAAGTTATCCTAGAAATTTGATTTCCAGCATGGTTTCTTAATCCTCAACTTAGTCCTGGAATTGAAGTGTAGGAAACTCCTCTCTGGTTAGATATTTACTATCCTGGTAATTTCTAAAGGTAATACAGCTGAACCATAGTTTACTGTGTCCGTGCATTATACCAGCACTGTGTGTAGGGATTGGAGTGTTGGACTGGAGCCTGGGAGACCTGGGAGTTCAAATCCTCACTCAGTCACAGGATCGTCTTGGGCTAGAAACATTCTCTCAGCCTAACTTATTTTGTAGGGTCATTTTGAGGATAAAAGGGAAAATGGGAGAAGCATTTCTACCACCTTGAGTTCACAACCCCCACTGTGCAATTAAAGGGTATTGATCTCATGTAGAGTTTATGCAATGTTTATCCATCTGGATTCTCTCAGCACCAGTAATATGACATTTTCACATTGGGATCATTTGAGCTTCATTGCTCTGGAGCACAAGTCTTGTCACACCAACCCCACCAAGCTAAAAAGTTGTATGAATCAGCCCCTAGTTGTCCAAAGGCCTCTTGTGGCGTTTGCCCTCCTAGGTGGGTCATAAGGAAAGGGTTAAATGAGTGTGAAGTGATTGGCCAGTGGGAACCCAAGGGGAGGAGTTAGAGTTGGAGTGGTTGAAAAGTCAGTTGGGAGTTGGAAAAGGAAGAGGGAGGATAAGTCTGTGGGTTGGTCAAGTTGTGTTGTGAGAGAGTGAGAGAAATTGATAGGAGGAGTCAGATAGACAGTTGGGATAATCAGTTAGCAGTTATTAGGAAAGGTATAAGCCGGTATAGAAACTAAGATTAAGAAAATGACAAGAAAAATTATCTGAAACCATAAACTTGTAAAGGCTTATAAAATAAACTTGCTTATTTGATTTAATGTTAACAACAGTCTGGACTCTGTGTGTACCCGAGAGAAACGGGTTGGTGGCAGCGGGAAAGCAATCACAGTGGTGGCACAGGGATCAATAGACCGTCAAATGTCTGGGGACCCTGTGTGATCGCCACACCTCTCTACACACACCATTTGCAGAAGAAACGTTGGCGGGTTTTTCTCATTCTTTGTCAGCCTCCCACACGATGCTTCCATTATTCAGCTAGTATTCTGGAATAATATACGGTACATAAGAAAACCAAAACTTTTTTCTTCCACTGCAACCCCCACCCAAACCTATACAAGAGATCCAAAATGGACCCTCAATGTTTTCATTTGTGTGGCATATGCACAAACACCCCTCTGGTTTCTGTGTGGAGGGGGTAGAATTTGGTATGGGTGGTTCGGGAGACATCGGTTTTCTGCCACTTCCCTTGGACCAGTATGAGCTACCCTGCCCACATACTCATAACTCCAACTTTCACTGGCTGGAGGAACACAGGGGTATATAAAGGGTGTTTCTACTAAAGTCATAGAACTTTTCTCAACCAGAAGAACAACCTGCTGTTAGCACAGAAAGGAAAACCGCACTCATTCTCTAATAACAGCAATGTGTGAACAACCGGCTGACAATGAGCTCCACATTCACCCTTTAAAATATTGGATCAAATAGCAACTATTCAGCTGTAAATGGTAAGTGTGAAAAGACCCCTAATCAGCACTGTCTGTGGTGCTGAAATGATTCCATACTAAATCAGTTAGCCAGGAATGTCAGACACACAGGATTTAGGGGGCTGTAGTTGAGGGGATCTTCTTATTGGCACAGCCAGATTAAGGTGGTTCGGAGGATGCTTGTGCAGTCCCCAAATAGGGACCCCCTTCCCCTTCAAAAGAACACATGAAACTAAGTACAAAAAAAATTAGCATTGCAGTATCTTCAATACAAACATATATTATGGCATAGGCTTTTGCAGACCAAAGTAATAATATACTCTGAGCATGTACAGTTTTATATTTTAAACTCACTTAGCTCATCAATGTTTTTTACTCACTTCCAGCCTTGGGTCAGTTGTCTAGTCTCAGCCTAACCTGCCTCACATGGCTGTTGTGAAAATATAGAAGGAATTATAACATGGCTGTAAAAGGAGACATGTTCTTTACATCATGGAAATCAGTTTTTTAAAAAACCAAAGTGATACATCATATGTTATGTGTGTGGGGGGTGTAAATAAATACAGTGGTACCTCTGGTTAAGAACTTAATTTGTTCCAGAGGTCTGTTCTTAACCTGAAACCGTTCTTAACCTGAGGTACCACTTTAGCTAATGGGGCCTCCCACTGCCGCCGCACGATTTCTGTTCTCATCCTGAGGTAAAGTTCTTAACCTGAGGTACTACTTCTGGGTTAGCCGAGTCTGTAACCTGAAGCGTTTGTAACCTGAAGCGTTTGTAACCTGAGATACCACTGTACATATAATAACCATTAAACACTTATCCAGCAGTACATCTAATGGTGTTTGCTTTGTCCATTGTCCCTAGAGATACAATTACACATTCAGCATTCAAACATATTGCTTAATGTAACCCTTCCACTGAGAATATTGAGTGGTTGGTATAAGAAGGTCTTGATTTTGATCATTAACATAGCTAAAGAAAGGGGTCCACATTTCTTGGAAGGTGTCTCTGTTTGTCTCCCACCACACTCCAATTAGTATAAATCAAAGGCTTTAAGTAATCTTGTGGAAGGGGCCATGGCTCCATGGCAAGCCTTTTGCTATGCATACAGACGACACCAAATTCAATCTCCAGCATCTCCTGGTAGGGCTGAGAATGTTCCCTGTCTGAAACCCAGGGAAGCCACTGCATACGATACTGAATTAATGAACCAATGGTCTGATTCAGTATAAGGAAGCTTCCTTTGTTCCTAACCAATCTTAATCTGGCTCTGATTATTGTGTGTTTTACATGTGTAAGCCTCATTTGTGTTCAATCAAGCTTACTCCCAGGTTACTATGCTCAGGGCATTGATTCCTAAGAGGAGTCATCTTAGGCCGTTAGCCACTGGGGGTGCAGACAGTGGAAAACTAAGTGAACTGCTTTTATTTATAACATTTTTTTTTTACTTTTTAAAGATTTTAAGGAAAGGCATACAATCATTCTCCTCTACTCATTGCAAAAACAAATACAAAAAGCCCTACTCTCACTTTTCAGTGTTCTACCAGAACATCAAAACCACCGAGATACCTAACAGGATAAAACATTGTAGAATAGTTTTTTATTTTATAAATGGCAATTTAATTTATACTCTGCTTTTGTGAACTGCTTACTGGGTCTCCTTTATTTAAGTTCTGAACCTTCTTCCTTACTCACAATAAAGCCAAGTGTGCAATCATTACTTCTATGCAAACAGGCATGCCATTGTACTGAAAGTTAACTATCCAGCATATTCTTACTCAGTGCCTGGACTTCAGCTCCTGTACAGAAGGAGACATGCCTAAGCCTATTTGCAAGGTTGTCACACACTGCATTTGCCATTTAGAGGTGGGATTCTTTAAAATCTACCCGCACATATTGCATAGTAGCATTTGCAGAAAATAACTTATAGGGTGTACCTGATCTCAGATGAATCCATCATGGGAAAGATATATCCTGTTGGAGCTTTTTTTCCCCCAGCAAGAACTCACTGGAACTCAGTTCCAGCACCTCTAAGGTGGGAACCATTACCATTATAAGAGAACAAGGGGTGCATTCATAGTGGCACCTCTTTTTCAAGAAAAATAGCACTACATCCTGTTTCTAGAATAGAGGAAGGGCAAATTATGGAGCTTCCAAAGATTAGAAAATGAGACAGAAGCAGGACAAAAATGTTCATCAAAGGTAATTGAAAACAGCACCTCTTTAGGACCTAGGGGTTCTATATCATCATCATCAATCTTTATTACGGTCCAGAGACCCAACAAATCATTACAAAGCAATACACAATTCATACAGGGATTCTATATTGTGGTGTCCAAAAAACTATCTTGTCAATCAAGGCTCTGACTTCACACATGGACTAAAACCGCTGAAAGGTGAGAGCAGCCAGGCTGGATTATCTTGTAGAAATCATGTAGGTTGCCTGCACAGTTTGCTTCTTAACTTTTGTGGGGGAGGAGAGAGAGAGTTAGAAATGTATATTTTGTTTTTAATGAAAGCTCAGAATCTGAGCTGCCTGGTAGCATGGGTCCTTGTGCAATTTCTCCAAACAGTACCATTATAACCTGGCCATAATTATGCGAAACAATCCCAAAGAATGTTAAGCAAACAGGGTGGGAGGTAGTGGTCCCCCAAAACACCCTTGGGATTCTGCTGTGACAAACCCCTTCACTGGACTAGAACATTCAAAAGTTAGCAAAGGAGTCGTGGTGGAAATATGGAAGCCACAGATTATTAAATCTATGGCACCCTAATTTGTTCTCTCTCTCTGCCTTGTGTTTAGAAAAGTGAGTGGGTATATATGTGGGGAAAAGCATGGATTTAATGCCCTGATACAAATGCTGTTCATTTTATCAACTACACTAAATGTTAGATAACATCTCTAGCATCGCCACCGTCACCCCATTCAAGACACCTTTCAGCAAATTTTGAAGCCAATTGGGAAAGCTTTTCTTAAACTGATGGAGACTCCCGTTATTCTCAAGGGATATTCAAAACAATATCAAAACTCTTGTTATTTTTTAGTCGTTTAGTCGTGTCCGACTATTTGTGACCCCATGGACCAGAGCAAGCCAGGCACTCCTGTCTTCCACTGCCTCCCACAGTTTGGTTAAACTCATACTGGTAACTCCGAGAACACTGTCCAACCACTGTCCAGCACTGTCAGAACCCTAGGAGAATGCAAATGTTGGACCCAAATTGAAGCTTATCAAAGGCAGATATCAAAATAAAAGAGAAATATATCTGAACCTGCCTTTTCTTATCTCTAGTCAACAAAGTTTCGACAGATCTTTGCTTGTGCTCCCCCTGGAGATGGCTAGCAAGAGAAATCAATATATTTTCTTCTCTTCTCAGTGCTAATTTCTTAGACATCTGGAAAAGGTTTTCCCTTTCTATTTCCAAAAGGAAAGCATGACTAAACATCTTGTTAACTGGGGAGATATTCATTCTAACAGTCAATATCTGTTCCCGGTTTGTTTTTAAAGTGTCATAGTGCTGTTCCCAGAGACTGCGTAAATAAGTATATTTGAGAGGGAAAGGGTGAATGTATCTAAAATTCATAGTATGGCATGAGAACAGTTGCCTTCCACATGCACAAGCCCCAAACTTGCACATCAAATTTGCTTGGTATACATGCTAATGTCCTTTAATGTGGTAAGAGACGACACATAGTGTAAGTCAGAGAGAATGTTTGTCTTGAAACGGCAAATACCAGCAATTGCCATATGAAGATATATTGAAACAAACCTTTCACTACATGAAACTGATGATATCTCAATGCAGCTTTACCACGTCCCAAAGCAACATGAGGATTCAAATATATAAATATGGGAAATTTATTGAACCAAGCTGGATTTTCATTATTCATTCTCCCCTTGCACTGCTATCTGCTGCTCAGTTAAAAAGCAAATAATTCCCCAAATGGTAATATTCACCAGGCACTTCAAGATGGGTTGTTTATTGAGCATTCATCCTGATTTGCTTGCAGGGAGATGGCTATTTAATGAGCATTTGTTCTGATTTGTTTGCAGGGAGGTTAAAGGAGATTGTGCCAAAGCAAGTCTTGCACTTTCCAGTAAATATCTCCATCACTCGCCTTATCACAAAAAAATCTAGCATTTGGGGGAACTGGGTTTGTTACAGAAAGCCAATTCCGACCTCGGGAGGAGGTGGTGTTGCGGGCTTCACACCCTCAACACTTGCGTGGAGGTTGGCTTCCAGCCCAGCGCGGTCAGGGGAATCCTCTGCCACGTCATCCCCCTGGCCAGCCAATCGGCTGGCTCAGGGAGTGTGGCTTGCCACATTTAAGGCAAGCGCAGTGGAGGAGCTTCCTCTTTTGCCACCGCTCAGCTGAGGGAATTTCCCACCCACCCACCCTTCAAGGTTTCTCCTTTGACCTTGCTATGGACTTTGGTTGGTCGCCGTTAAGGGTTAAGGGGCCTGGTAGGAATTTTTCCACTTGGCAAATTGGCACCAGCCATTTGGTTTTTTCACCTACCTTGTAGCAAATCGTCACAACTTCCTCGGTTTGGCGGTTAGGAATTGGTGGGGGTATTGTTATGTAGATGAATGGGGAGAGGAGCACCATCAAAATAACATGGCATTCACACAAAAAGAGAGAGTATATTTTTAATATACTGACTGGCTGACTGGCTCCCCACATTTGGCTTTGCTAGCTTGGAGAGTCCAAAACTGAATTTGAGGTAATATAAAATAGATGTTTGCCACATTCTGGCTTACCCCCTAGCTTAGACTAAGGATCTAACCCAATGCCTTTTCCCACCGAAATTTGTAGTAGTTGCTATGAGGAAGGCAAAAACCCAAGATAGGCCTGCAGGAAAATTCCTCCCTGGCCCCCAATTTGGTGACCAATTAATTCCACAGCAAGGTCATACATGTGTGCTGCCCACTTACCTCCAGGCAGAGCCAACATCATACAGGGAGGGCCGGTGGATCATCCAATTTCAACTGCACCTCCTGCTTACAGCACAGGTGGCTTTTATGCTATGGTGGTGGACCTGACTGAAGACTGGCTCCAACAGGTCCACTGCCAGAGCAACTCTACCCAAGGGCTACGATTGGCCCGTCTGAATTTCAATTTCCGCAGGGAATCCCAGCCACTCCTGTGATGTCAGCCAGCCATGTGTACAGGATTCTTCCCCCACCCCAGCTCTCCCGCAGCCATGCTGGGCATCAACATTGCCACCTGAAAACAGTAAGCAGTCTCTATAGGATCATGTAACATTGGAGACAAATGCTTTGGAAAGGAAGCCTTTGCATCTTCTGTTTCCATTTTGAGAAATCTAAGGATACCTAAATCAGAAAGCATTTAACAGACATGGCAAATAATCCAAGTTATGGTTCATTTATACATCCTATTAGCCCCTTTTACACTGCCTTTTTATATCTACATCCCCTTTTTTAAGATTTAGTGTCGATCCACTGTTAAGCGGAGAGATCAATTGTGCCATTCCTTTATACGTTTCCTTTTCAGCTGTCAACTTTGCTCAGAGCATATCAAAAACTAGAAACCTAAAATGTACACCATCTGCAGTGCCATATTCCTTTAAATTAGCGCCTGTCGGCGTTTGTCACACTTCCTAAATTAACGCCATTCCTCATGGCTGCTCCTCATGCCATTCACTTTTTGAAGCAGCAGTTGGGGATGTGCTGATCTTAGGTACGCAGCTTCTCCTTGTTCTTCTGAGTCTGGAAAGTTAGACAGCTACCTAATATCACAAGTATGAAAGACATTCTTTGCTTGTTATTTTTAAAAAAGTGGTGCACTGGAGGAAATGACAGATGTGATTATGGTAACCTAGTGAGGACTGGACTCCCTGGGAAGACTTTGTTTTCAGAAAAGAGCCACACTTCTCTTAAACCTGATCTTATTCAGATAATTTTGACCTTTTCTGAAGCCATGTGTACTTGAAGCCGTATCATGGTCGGCTGATGGGTGGAATGTTCAACCAAAAGCTAAGCAGTATTTCAACCTAGCTGTCTCACCGATGTGCTGGTTTTCACTCCAGACACCAGTGCCTAGCAACTCCAACACCATTGTTTCATCCACATATTGAGTCTATACAGCTGTGCCTGTCTTTGTAGCACTGAACATGGAACTAAAGCATTTCAGAGCAAGCTGCCTTGGAGGTCCTGGTTTTCAACATCCTCCCCAGCAACCTAAATTTTACTTCCAGGAATTCACAGCTGTTGCAGATATTAATATTGCACAGTTTGAAGTGGCTGGAAGCATAAGAACGGACTCCTCTCGGAAGAAATCATTGTCCAGGCCCATAAAAATATTATTCAAAGTTTTACTGGCAGAACTCGTCAAAAACAGAAGGTAAGCATCAATGATACAATCAAAACATCCACACAATGTCTTGTGCTACCCAGCACAGGCTCAGCATCTTAGAAAGAAAGAAAAAGTCCCAAAATCAAAAACCCGTGTCTCTCTCCCCCATTCCAGCTTCCATTGGCCTTAGGCTATGTAGCTTTTAGAGACCCATTTGCATGCATTGTAATAATAATAATAATAATAATAATAATAATAATAATACATTATTTATACACCGCCCACCTGGCTGGGTTTCCCCAGCCACTGTGGACAGCTTCCAACAAAATATTAAAATACAATAGTTCATCAAACATTAAAAGCTTCCCTAAACTGCCTTCAGATGTCTTCTAAAAGTCTGGTAGTTGCTTTTCTCTTTGACATCTGGTGGGAGAGCGTTCCACAGGGCGGGTGCCACTACTGAGAAGGCCCTCTGCCTGGTTCCCTGTAACCTCACTTCTCGCAATGAGGGAACCGCCAGAAGGCCCTCAGCACTGGACCTCAGTGTCCGGGCAGAACGATGAGGGTGGAGACACTCCTTCAGGTATACTGGACCGAGGCTGTTTAGGGCTTTAAAGGTCAGCACCAACACTTTGAATTGTGACCGGAAATGTACTGGCAGCCAATGTAGGTCTTTCAAGACCAGTGTTATGTGGTCTCGGCGGCCACTCCCAGTCACCAGTCTAGCTGCCGCATTCTGGATTAGTTGTAGTTTCCAGTTCACCTTCAAAGATAGCCCCACATATAGCGCAATGCAGTAGTCCAAGCGGGAGATAACTAGAGCATGCACCACTCTGGTGAGACAGTCCGCGGGCAGATAGGGTCTCATCCTGCATACCAGATGGAGCTGGTAAACAGCTGCCCTGGACACAAAATTGACTTGCGCCTCCATGGATAGTTGTGAGTCCAAAATGATTCCCAGGCTATGCACCTGGTCCTTCAGGGGCACAGTTACCCCATGCAGCACCAGGGGTAGCATTCTCTGTAGCTCTCTGTAGCATTCAGAGAGACTGAAAAAAACCAACACCCCACCTTTCATGACGGAGAATTTGCAACTCAATACCTTCATCACATGATAAAAGGTTTACTCTCAGCACAGAGCAGAGAAACAATCAACAGGTAATCATTAACTAGTTACAGCTCAGAGAGAGCTCTTCTTGCTTTCAATATAGCCTCATGGATGATAAACCTTTTCACCAATACACATTTAGGCATTCTCATTTCAGTGTCAGTTAAACCATTATTCTTAACAGTGATCACAATGCACCACAACAACTGACTCATTCCCAACACTATCTACAGGTGACAGCTACAAACTTCATGTCTAGCAGGGAATTCACCCTGTAGTCTACACACACACACACACACACACCCTATGGATGGTCCTAATGAATGAGTCACCGGCTACCAGGATCTATCTTTCCATCCCCTGGAAAAGAATCCTTGGCACAAGAGGATAGGGGATAATTCCTCAAAGAATGAGTGCCTTCTAAGAATCATTTTCTTCTTCCTCAGATTGACACCTTTCTTCTCAGAGACTCTCCTTCTCCATGACAGCAGGTGACCAATAATCCTGGGAGGGAGGCACAGCTAAAACTTCCTCAAAGTCTTCATCCACCAACCTCTCTGTCTCTGTCAGCTTTTCAAGGTCAGCCATCTTGGCCTCAAGGGAATAAATTTGCTTCTGGAGAGCCAGGAACCCAGCGCACTAAAGACACACACTTGAGTTCTGTCCAGCATAAAGACTGTTGTTGTTTAGTCATTCAGTCGTGTCCGACTCTTCGTGACCCCATGGACCAGAGCAAGCCAGGCACTCCTGTCTTCCACTGCCTCCTGCAGTTTGGTCAAACTCATGCTGGTAGCTTCAAGAACACTGTCCAACCATCTCGTCCTCTGTCGTCCCCTTCTCCTTGTGCCCTCCATCTTTCCCAACATCAGGGTCTTTTCCAGGGAGTCTTCTCTTCTCATGAGGTGGCCAAAGTATTGGAGCCTCAGCTTCAGGACCTGTCCTTCCAGTGAGCATAAAGACTAGGGCAAGCCATTATTGCTCAGTCTTATTTTCCTGGGATCTGCCAAATGGGAATTATACTGAACTTTCTCGCGAGGTTTCTGTAGGGGCAAAACACAACGAAGGTACTAAAGCATTTTGCAGATGCGCGGTGCTCATATAAATGATGATGCTCATCAGTGATACTGAACAAAGTGACTCAGATGCAAAGCGCTGAGTCTCACAGTTAAGTGTGACTGCAGCAAGATCCATCATTAAATTGTCACCATAGCATTAACTTTAAAAAATTGCACTGTTTGCAAGAGTAATGTCAGTATATCTATAAATTGCTTGCTTACTCAACTTAAAATGCTCACAATACATTTCAGGAGCAAATACATCTGTATAAAATTTACATTGCTACATGCAGTTCTGTATCACAGATAGATGAAGGTGATGAATGAATGTGCTGGGAGCCCAATAAGGGCCTTGCATGATGTCTGAGTCTTTTGACTCAGTTCTGCATTTTAAGTGCAGCAAAAAACAAAGTCAAAGCCAAATCATAGCAATCATTCATTTCTTCCCTATAATGCAGAAAATGAAAAGGCATTTAAAAAAGAAAAATTCTCCTTGATAGCAAAGCATAGGTTGGGAGGGGGTAGCGATGCCCGCAGACAAAACAGGTTTATGGAAGAGTCCTACAGAATGCTCACACTGCCGCTGAATATCTATTAATACACCTACAATTTTGGATATGGTGCTCACACCTGTCTGTGCGAACCTGAAAACTATGAGGGCCATGCTAGACATCACATCAGGAGATACATAGTCAAATAAGTCATGGTGTTTTGAATTAGTAAATGGAAGAACAGATTGGGATAGTGACTGCAGTAGCGAGCAGGGCAAGATTGTCCTTCCCCATGCCATGTTCCTGGTACACGTACACATACACACTGCTTATGGATGTCCAACAAAACATAAAGACTAGGGTTGTACACAAGATTCAGCAAAGGCCCAATTCTCAAATCAGGCCAATTCAGAGGGATCCTGGCATCATTCATGTCAGGGTGAGACAGCCACTGATTTTTGCAAGTTTGGTGACCCAGTGTTATCCTGGACTGTATGTGGGCAGGGCATCTAGCAAGAAGGAAAGGCAGATAGTGATTTTGAAACCATGAAAAGGCTGTGAGTGAGGGACCTACCTGCTACATCTCCCCAGGATAAGGTAGGAATTCTCACCTGACCTGCTTCCCAACAGGTCTCTTCTTCTTCCTGCCTGTGCAGCACTGTACACGTTTGAATCTTCCATCCCAGCTGGAAAATGAAAGATTTGATCCTTCAAGCTACAGGTTGCTGCTTGTTTAGGAGGGGGTTCCTTGCAAAGAAGGCACTTGAGAAGGTGTGGCATTGCATCACATTAAATCTTCCGCTTACCTGGTCATTCATCCAGCACAGTGCTGGCTGCTGCTCATTTGGGAATGATTTCTCTGCAGGGAAGGTACTTGCAAAGGAGCAATAACCCACAGGATGGAATCCTCCTGCTCTTAGTAGGGAGGAAGAGGAGAAGGAGAAGGAAAAGAAGAAGAAGAAAGAGAAGAAGAGGAGGAGGAGGAGTTTTGATTTGATATCCTGCTTTATCACTACCCTAAGGAGTCTCAAAGCGGCTAACATTCTCCTTTCCCTTCCTCCCCCACAACAAACACTCTGTGAGGTGAGTGAGGCTGAGAGACTTCAGAGAAGTTTGACTAACCCAAGGTCACCCAGCAGCTGCATGTGGAGGAGCGGAGACGCGAACCCGGTTCACCAGATAACGAGTCTGCTGCTCTTAACCACTACACCACACTGGCTCTCATAGGCATAGCATCCCCTCCTTCTCCCTTCCCTACTGTATGTTTAATTAGAATTCTAAAAACTCTAATTAAACATTACCTCCTAAATTGTGTGGGGTTGTAACGGATAGTAGGAGAGGATATACTGATTAAATATTATCCTTCCTTCACTCACGCTACTGAGTCATGTAGCAGAGCAGATTCCCTTCAATACAGCAGGAAGCTAGTTTGCAGATTCATTTGAATCTCTTTAGTTAAGCAATCCAGTCTGGCTTGCCCAGATTGTATTATTCCTGGTGTCCCCTTTGATCCCTCTTAAAAGAAGAAAGACACAAGACTCTTTCCTTAAAAGTAACAAGAAGATTACTCACATTCAGTTCACGGTATGATCCCTGAAGGCAGGCTTTAGCTTGTAGTTACAGAATGAAGTGCGAGTTCATCCCATATGGGGATTGAGCCCATGTGCTGCTGGATGAAAGCCAGCAGATAGCAAAACATATTAAGAGAACAGCATCAAGAGAACAAAATGGCTGCAGGAGAGCAGCATGGCATCAAGAGAGAGAGATGGCTGTGTGACTCAGCTCTTTTATGGACTCAGCCAGGGTCACATGCAGGGGGAGGACGCTCCAGACCAGTGGAACAGGAAGTTATATTGGCTAGAGTAACATCCCCCTGCCTGTGTCCACTCTAGGGAAATAAGGAATGTTGTATTTGACTGCCCCAATGGATTACATCCTACAAATTGAAATGGAGGCAGATATGGGATGGGTAGCCCATTGAGCAGCACAGGGTGGGTCTCTCCAATACCAGACCCCAGGGCAGATCAGGGAGTCTCTGTTGTTGTTTAGTCATTTAGTCGTGACTGACTCTTCATGACCCCATGGACCAGAGCATGCCAGGCACTTCTGTCTTCCACTGCCTCCCGCAGTTTGGGCAAACTCATGTTCGTAGCTTTGAGAACACTGTCCAACCATCTCGTCCTCTGCTGTCCCCTTCTCCTTGTGCCCTCCATCTTTCCCAACATCAGGGTCTTTTCCAGGGAGTCTTCTCTTCTCATGAGGTGGCCAAAGTACTGGAGTCTCAGCTTCAGGATCTGTCCTTCCAGTGAGCACTCAGGGCTGATTTCCTTCAGAATGGATGCGTTTGATCTTCTTGCAGTCCATGGGACTCTCAAGAGTCTCCTGCAGCACTCCAGGGAGTCTCTACACAGCCCTAATACAGACACCAATATATGGTATCTTGTGTGCAGAGGTTGCCCAAATGATTCTAACACAGCAGGTCTGCATCCCTTTTAATATGTGCAGGATGCTGTAAGGACATATCGCCATCACTTGATTAAGGAGAACCACGTACAACACCCTGAGATCCTTATAAAATAAAGGTGGTTCATAAAATGTGATAAATCACCATGCTTGTGAAATGTAAAACACATTGGGGGAAATGTTGTTTGAATGATTGACAATAATAATGGCTAATGGTTCAATAATTTCATGATTGGCATCAACATTAAAAATCTTCTCCTTCCTTTTTGGAAGTGGTCAAAAACATCCAGGAAAGGATGAGAGACAAAGGACAAGCCAATTCCTTGTGACTCATTAGAACTATGAATCAGTCTGTAGCAAAAAAAGAGGGGGTCAGGGAAAATGTGAACTGAATTAGTATGGAAACACCTAGATTATTCGAGCAGCAGTTGCAGGAACCATGTTGTGAAAATAATGAGGAAGAATGAGGGTGGTAATGAAATACTGCAGATTAGAGAGTTGGAAGTATGATGGAATTAGCCCAGAACTTTTTGATTTGATAATACTTAGCAGAGGGAAAGGTATATAGGAGATGGATGATAAAACAGCAGTCCTTCGTAGCAAATATATTGAGCAGCTTGCTGGAACTTTGCTAATTTTACAAAGTGTGGTTACCTCCTATCATGCATCGGTTCTGTCAAAATGGAAAGTAGCGGAACTGGACAAGGAAGTGACTTAGAGCCTGTCCAATATCAGCATGTGCACGCAAATGAGTGCCGAGAGCTTTTGTGCAGAAAAACATAAGAACCTGCTAGGTGGGTCTCTGGCCCAGCTATCCCAGCCTTCCGTGCTCACAGTGGCCTCACAGATACCTGTAGGAATCTGAGCGCAAGAGCACTCTCCCCTCTTGCGCTTTCCAGCAAGTGGTATTCAGAAACATTGCTGTGGGCTGCGTGCGATTAGTTTCAATGTAGATGGCAGTGAATCTGTGCAGACAAAGGGGTCCACGTTCAATTGGTGATCTCTCTTTCAAATTTAAAGGAGGAAACTTTGTACAAACTTTGTAAATGGCAGATACTTGTGAAATGGAATTCCAGCATGCATAAAATAACAATCAGCTGGTTGGTTACTGTAAGAGTTTATATAATGCAAAATGTAAGAGCATTTCTTCTTCTTCTTCTTCTTCTTCTTCTTCTTCTTCTTCTTCTTCTTCTTTAAAATAATTTCTATTTAATTTTACAAGCACCGTATTTTTCACTCTATAAGACGCACCAGACTACAAGACGCACCTAGTTTTTGGAGGAGGAAAACAAGAAAAAAAATATATTCTGAATCTCAGAAGCCAGAACAGCAAGAGGGATCACAATGAAAGCAGCAATCCCTCTTGCTGTTCTGGCTTCTGGGATAGCTGCGCAGCCTGCATTCGCTCCATAAGACGCACACACATTTCCCCTTACTTTTTAGGAGGGAAAAAGTGAGTCTTATAGAGCAAAAAATACGGTATATAATTATAACAATACTACCGTTCACATCCACATTTACAGATTCTCTGAATCCCTAGATTCCCACCTTTCCCTCCATGGCTCCTTTTATTAAACCTTTTCTCCTGCATCTTTTCCAATCATCTATATTTGTTTATAACATCATTGCCTCCATAGTACTTGCTATGTTACAATTGTTATTGCAATCCTGCTAATGTTTCCATCTGCTTACAGTGGTCTCCAAGATAAATTATAATATTCCCCTATTCTTTATTGAACTTTTGGTCTTCTTGGTTCCTGACCTTTCTGGTCAGTTTTGCCATTTTGGCATAGTCCAACAGTTTAATTTGCCATTCTTCTCTGGTAGGGACTTTATCTCCTTTCCTTCTCAAGCAATGTCTTATTAATTTAAGATGTGATGTGGACCCTTTGGATATTGCTGGATCTCAATTCCAGCCATTGGTCAGAGAGGATGGGATTTAGGGTCCAGCCACATCTGGAAAACCACAGGTCTCCCCCCTTGTTTAAACAGAAGATACTGCTATACTTATTCCCAACACTGATACTGAGCAGTGTCTGTCCTTTTAAGTGAGCTAAAAGCAACAAAGTTTTTATAGGAATGTTAGGCAGCTTGTACCATAAATAAAAGAAGAGCTCTCCATGTGTTTCCATAGGTGTGTTGTCTTTCCATCAATGTGTAGTGTGGTTGAGTCATGAATCCTACACTGAAATAAGGGAGAAAAATATGGAAAAGGAAACTGTTTGAGTTTAAAGCAGAATTTGTTGGGTTTGCATGTTTATTATTCTGAAGATGTAAATGCTTCCCCAAAGGGTAGATTGCCAGAAATACCATGAGCAGGCATATATCTTCACCTAGGCTCATAACTCAAATAGGTTTAGACGGAGCAGAGTGTGACTGTACTGATTAAATTAAGAAATTATTCAAAATGAAAATACTTTCCCTTTTTTTCTTCCTTACTGCAAGTTGTTTTCGGGAAGCATTCTGACAACCCCAAGGTCATATTGATGACAATGTCAGAGTCATGGGAGTCATGAAATAAGTAAAATAGTAAAGTGTAATCAGAGCCCTACAGACAACCTTGTGTCGTAAAATATGAAGATTAATAAACTGCAAAACCCCTAGGAACAGGAACTGTACAAGGCTCAGAAGGCAAATCAATGTGTGTCCTACAACGTGAGGAACATTAAAGTGCTCATGTCATTAAATTAGTTTAATTAAATACAAAAAATATATAAAAACAGCAAGTCTCTGTACAAGAAATTAACCAGATCTTAAAAACCAGCTGGTCGATCCAGTTGGGGATTAACTCACAAGGATACAGGTTTATTTGGCCATAGAAAAAGGAATGACAATGGACAAGGTGAAAGATGAGGGGCAGTAAAAGAAAGAAATTCAGAAGTGTGCAGCTGGCTTCAATGACAGCTTTCCCCAACCTAGTGCCCTCCATGTGTTTTGAACTACAACTCTTATCAGTCCCAACCAGCAGAGCTGATGCTCAGGGGAAAACAGAGACTGTGGTCCAAAACTCTGAAGAGCACCGAATGGAGGAAGGATGTACTATCAAATGGATTTCCATTTAGTGATGGTAGAAGCAATTGGGTTCTTGGTGGCAGTAGACTTGGTCGTGATTGTAAATGGTCTTAATTGTAACAGTAGTAATAGTTCTCAATATTTGTTTATGGATTTTATGTCACAAAACCAACTTGATTTTTTGAAAATAATGATATATATTTTGTATGTTGGATAGCTCTACAGGTGTGACGGGCCATGGTTGCAAGATGGGACTTCTGTTTTTTGAAGCAGTAGATCTCCAAATACCACATGCTAAGGACCACCAAAAGGGGGCCATTATTCACAGCAGTTATCTGCTTGACCAGTATGGGGAAAAGAAAACTGGCCTTAGATGGAACTTTTACCTGATCCAGCAAGATTCATAACATGCATAACATGGTTGAAAAATGACAACTGTGCCAAGAAATCCCTGCACATTAATAATATATTAATGCATAAAAGAAAATCATCCAATAGCTTTTGAGGGTTCTGTAAGGCCATGGTGTTTTAAAGTAAAACAAATGAATAAATGAAAATGTAAATAGTAATAATAATAATAATAATAAATTTTATTTATATCCCGCCCTCCCCAGCCGAAGCCGGGCTCAGGGCGGCTAACAACACCAAATAGTGCGACATTATAAAAACATTATAAAAATTAATTAAAATCAAGATTGATGGCAGCCATAAAGTTTTGTAAAGGTTGCCAAAGGAGGGAGTCAGGCTGCGCCCTAACCAAAGGCCTGGCGGAACAGCTCTGTCTTGCAGGCCCTACGGAAAGATGTCAAGTCCTGCAGGGCCCTTGTCTCTTGTGACAGAGCATTCCACCAGGTTGGAGCCGCAGCCGAAAAGGCCCTGGCTCTAGTTGAGGCCAGCCTAACCTCTCTGTGGCCTGGGATCTTCAAGGTGTTTTTGTTTGAAGATAGTATATCTGTCTATGTATGTAAGGTAAAGGTAAAGGTACCCCTGCCCATATGGGCCAGTCTTGACAGACTCTAGGGTTGTGCGCTCATCTCACTCTAGAGGCCAGGAGCCAGCGCTGTCCACAGACACTTCCGGGTCACGTGGCCAGCGTGACGACGCTGCTCCGGCGAACCGGCACCAGAGCAGCACACAGAAACGCCATTTACCTTCCTGCTATAAAGCAGTACCTATTTATCTACTTGCACTTAAGGGTGCTTTCGAACTGCTAGGTGGGCAGGAGCTGGGACCGAACGACGGGAGCTCACCCCGCCGCGGGGATTCGAACCGCCGACCATGCGATCGGCAAGTCCTAGGCGCTGAGGTTTTACCCACAGCGCCACCCGTGTCCCTATGTATGTAATACATCTATGTATGTAAACCACACCAAAACAACTGTAAAGGTACAGTGGTACCTCAAGTTAAGTACTTAATTCGTTCTGGAGGTCCGTACTTAACCTGAAACTGTTCTTAACCTGAAGCACCACTTTAGCTAATGGGGCCTCCTGCTGCTGCCACGCTGCCGGAACACGATTTCTGTTCTCATCCTGAAGCAAAGTTCTTAACCTGAATCACTATTTCTCGGTTAGCGGAGTCTGTAACCTGAAGCATATGTAACCTGAAGCATATGTAACCCGAGGTACCACTGTATTGGCCTTTTAATGGGTGAACCAAAGAAATAGATATAATATGTCTGTCTCTGGGGAAGCCTGCAGCCAGTCCCATAGCCTTCCTTTTTCTCTGACCTGAGTTACTTTTCTGAGATATATTAGACCAATCGGACATAGTTCTGTGAAATTTGCCCATGCTGAGTTTTTCATTAAAATGCTAAACTTGAGGGAAATTGGAAAAGATAACCTAATTCAGGGCTCCCCATTCTAGACAGTGGGTGTACCCAACAAATCTGGTTATTCTAACCAGTTCTGATCAGCAAGGCAGTTTGCTCATCTGGTCTGGTCACACTTTTTAAAAACATTACTTGGAAATAAGTCCAGTTAATAAGTCCAGTGGTGGAGCTTACCACTGAGAGTGTGCACGAAGCATGCATAAGAACAGGTTGTTCCCAGTGTGGTGTAGTGGTTAAGAGCGGTAGTCTTGTAATCTGGTGAACCAGGTTCGATTCCCGGCTCCTCCACATGCAGCTGCTGGGTGACCTTGGGCTAGTCACACTTCTTTGAAGTCTCTCAGCCCCACTCACCTCACAGAGTGTTTGTTGTGGGGGAGGAAGGGAAAGGAGAATGTTAGCCGCTTTGAGACTCCTTAAGGGGAGTGAAAGGTGGGATATCAAATCCAAACACCTCTACCTCCTCCTCCTCCTCTTCTTCTTCTTCTTCTTCTTCTTCTTCTTCTTCTTCTTCTTCTTC
>JAXCMG010000104.1:928144-939671 GCA_034642415.1 Podarcis siculus
TCTTCTTCTTCTTCTTCTTCTTCTTCTTCTTCTTCTTCTTCTTCTTCTTCTTCTTCTTCTTCCCACCCCGTTGGAGTTGTTCAGTACAATCCCTGATCTGGACCTTGTGTGTAGAAATGAATTCTCTCCACCACAAGAGATCTTGGGTGGAGCCAGCGCAATTTGTCCTCATATCTTTCCCACTGATGAGAGGGGACAGTCCCCATTCACCAGATGTCAAGCCTGCTATAATCACCAAGGCTCCCTGAAGTGACATGTCATTTATAAGAAGTGTTCGCCACCCCAGACAGCAGAACGACAGATTCTGTTGCCATCAAGGGTGGTGGCCTTTTCTTACTATTATAAAGCACAAAAGCAGATGGTGGTGGTTGTTTTTAAAGCTAGGCTCAAGAAAACAAATGATAAAAATGTGAATAATTTGTTGATGCAAGCTTACTGATGCTTCCCTGCAGCTCCAGTAAATAATGCAAACTTCAACAAAACACCTTTTCATGCTCAAGCTCAAAGAAGGAGGGAAATGACCTTTCTTTAAAACTGGAAAATAAATTCTTTGAGGGTGGGGGAATCTCTTCCTTCCCCTGGGTGCATAATTGAGCTATAGCCTGTTATACACTGCCCACAACCAAAAAGGACTTTTAAAAGTTATGGTGGGGGCAGGAGAAGCATTTTGGCTTAAAAAATGCTGATTAATCTATGTAATTATCACCGGGAACCAAGCAGATAAATTTGATTGTTCTTGTCCTCTGTCTTGCAGAATACCAATAAAGCAACAGCTCTCGTAAACAGAAAGGTGTTGACTTCCACCGGTGGTTTGTTTCAGGAAGGTCACACATTAACGGCACACTTTCATTCCTCTAAAACAGTAATCAAAATGTTTGTTGCGCTGCAAATTGTTTGAAGCTTGATAGGCCAGGCTTGGGGGCATTTGCAGGAGCGGGGAAGAAAAGACTGCTCTATTATTCCCAATCCATTTTATACCGTTCAGGCTACATTTTAGCACACAAGAGTTTCTCTAAAAGTTTATGTCTGCAGGTTTCCCACAGGAGTCTGGTTGACCACTGTGGCATACCCTCCAAGTGTCCCGATTTTCCAGGGACAGTCCTGGAATTACAAAAGCCACACCCCAGCTTCTGATTTCATCCCAGAATGTCCCTATTCCCCCTGCCATTTAGCTCGGGGCAGGGGAGGATGAAGCTGGAGGCTACAGATGTGAAGGAGCATCCCGTTGCCTCTGAATGGCTGCTGCTGCCATCTTCCTCCCTTGGGCAGCTCATAACTGCTGCGGGAGAGCGGACGAGGAGGAGAAACGGCTGCCATGGCCAAGGATCAACCATGTGTGATGCACCAGCTCTGAAGGGCAGGCAGAGGGCAGGGCCTCCCTGAGTGGGAAGAAAGGGGGAGCAGAGCACAAGTTGTTGTTGTTGTTGTTGTCGTCATTAGTTTTTCAAATTAAAAATTTACAGAGATATATCAAACATAAATCAAGACAAGATTCCAAAGAATCTCCTGGACTTCCAGACTCCTCTTTGTGGGGAGCCAGTGTGGTGTAGTGGTTAAGAGCGGTGGACTCGTAATCTGGTGAACCGGGTTCGCTTCCCCGCTGCTCCACATGCAGCTGCTGGGTGACCTTGGGCCAGTCACATTTCTCTAAAGTCTCTCAGCCTCACTCACCTCACAGAGTGTTTGTTGTGGAGGAGAAAGGGAAAGGAGATTGTTAACCGCTTTGAGACTCCTTAAGGGGAGTGAAAGGCAGGACATCAAGTCCAAACTACTACTACTACTCCTCCTCCTCCTCCTCTTCTTCTTCTTCTTCTTCTTCTTCTTCTTCTTCTTCTTCTTCTTCTTCTTCTTCTCATTTCCTCCTGCATCTTTATGATAATCTAAATCTTTTACATCAACCATTGTGTCCAAAATTCACCATTAAGCTACAAGTGATATTCCAATCCTACTAACAATTTTAACTGTTTACAATGGTCTTTAAGATAAGTTAAAAAATTTCCCCATTCCTTATTAAAAATTTGGTCTTCCTGATTTCTGATTCTTCCGGTCATTTTAGCCATTTCAGCATAGTCCATCAACTTCATCTGCCATTCTTCTCTGGTAGGAACTTTATCTTCTTTCCATCTCGGGGCCAGAGATGGATTTATTTATTTTTGATGCTTTGTGCATCTGTGCCAAATCTTTGCCCCTGTCTAAAATTTATTCAATGGTGTGTGTTTTGCTTTTTGTAAATCTACCAAAGAATAAAATTAAAGGTTTCCTCAGGATGGTGTATGCTGTGTCCCATTGCTGTGATGGTGGTGGCACTCGCCCTTTTTCTGATAGGAAATGCTATGCAGGGGAATGCAAAAAAATGGGGGTCAAGAAGGGTCAGTTGGAGGGAGGGAGCAATGTCTCTATTTTCATCTGAGGAGTGTTGGAGTGTATGCCTTGAGTACAGGATGCTGGGTAGATGGGTCATTGACTTCATCCAACAAGCTCTTCTTATGTTGGTTCTTTTTTGTTGTTAATTTGTGGCAGCTGAAGGTAGCTTTAAAATACTTGTTAGCGTGAATGTTGTTGAACAAGTTCAGCATCTATTTTTAGGACTGGTCTGCTTTCCCTTTGGGATGACAAAGGGACAAATATATTTGAGAGGAGGTGACACTGTGTTGATCTTACACCACTGTTCTAGCACATGCGCTGGCCTCCTAATGTATTATGGACATAATTGGCATGATTTTTAAGTGGTTTTAACAGCTGTCACTTCCGCTAAGGCTCTGCTGCTTTCATGTTTGTAAATATTGTTAGAGGATTTGTTGTTCAAAAATAACAGTTTTAATTGTTAGCTGCTCTGGAAAGCCTTTTAGGATGGAAGTGTTTTTTGTTGGATATAAATATATTTGATTATTTTTTATTTTATTTTTAGCAATAAAGTGTCATCGCATTTCTTGGCAATGGTTGGCATGTGGTGGGATCCAGCATAGGGGTTCAGATTGTCTTCTGCTTACAACCCTAAGCGCTACCTACTTTTGACTTGCAAATCCGTAAGGTGTCTCTTCCATTGAACAGAAAATGCCCTAAGCATATAGTTTAACACAGGCTTCCTCAAAATCAGCCCTCCAGATGTTTTGGCCTACAACTCCCATGATCCCTAGTTAGCAAGACCAGTGGTCAGGGATGATGGAAATTGTAGTCTCAAAACATCTGGAGGGCCGAGTTTGAGGAAGCCTGGTTTAACAGTTTCTGTTACACATGCATAGGGACGCGGGTGGAGCTGTGGTCTAAACCACTGAGCCTCTTGGGCTTGCAGATCGGTAGGTCGGTGGTTCAAATCCCCACAATGGAGTGAGCTCCCGTTGCTCTGCCCCAGCTCCTGCCAACCTAGCAGTTCAAAAGCATACCAGGGCAAGGAGATAAATAGAAAAACTGCTGTGGCAGGAAGGTAAATGGTGTTTCAGTGCACTCTGGTTCCTGTCACGGTGTTCCGTTGCACCAGAAGCGGTTTAGTCCTACTGTCCACATGACCCGGAAAGCTGTCTGTGGACAAACACCGGCTCCCTTGGCCTGAAAGCGAGATGATCGCCACAACCCCATAGTCACCTTTAACTGTCCAGGGATCCTTTACCTTTTACCTTACACATGAACGCATAAAAAGATCGGTACCATTTCCACTCAAATCCATCATTTAAACCAGGTCAGCTGCCATATTTGAGAGGGCTTTCAACAAAGTCTAGCCAATGGCCCACCACCATGGAGGACCCTCTCCATCATCCTCTTTGCAATGGCAGCACCGCCATCTTCCTTTCCCACTCTTGCCCCCTCTCTTCACACACACCAGGGCCGACTCACCCAAGAAGCTCAGTGAGGCAGTTGCCTCAGGGTGACAGGTTTGAGGCAGCTGGGAAGGGCAGCAGATCCAGGCATATGAATGTGTCACTCACAGTCCTCCACTTCCATCACCGCCAACTCCTCTCCTCCCTGGCCTCCTTTTTGCCCTCCTTTTTTCTCATTGCCATTGGTGGCGTCATCAGAGTCATTGATGGGGGCAGGGAGGGTCACAACAGGGGAGGGATCATGACAAAATGCCCTGGGCTAGTTATCAAATGGTGATATTTAGGTTACAAGAACCAAGTATGCCACCTCGAGATCCTTGGAGGAAAGTTGGGATATACGTAAACGTTGTGATAAAAGAAGAAAGAATATTCTATAATAATGTCCCAGCTGTCTGTAAACCTGTCAATTTCCTCAACATGAACTACAGCAGACGTACCACACTTATACGTGGGACTGCCTCTGAGGACGGTTCAGAAAATTCAGCTGGTGCCGAATTCAGCAGCCAGGTTGCTCACCTGAGCAAGACAGTTTGAGCATATTACAGTCCTGGCCTGACTGCACTGGCTGCCAATTAATTTCCAGACTAGAAGTATATCTATATAGGTCTCTATATGTGTGTGTTATTATTAGTAGCATTACAGTGGTATCTCGGGTTACAAACACCTCGGATTACAAACACTTCAGGTTACAGACTCCACTAACCTGGAAGTAGTACCTCGGGTTAAGAACTTTACCTCAGGATGAGAACAGAAATTGCATGGCAGCGGCACAGTGGCAATGGGAGGCCCATGAGCTAAAATGGTACCTCAGGTTAAGAATGGTTTCAGGTTAAGAACGGACCTCCGGAATGAATTAATTTCGTAACTGTAGTAGTATTATAACTGATATAACTGCAATAGAGGGAAAGCAACTTTGAATTGTCACTCACCAGGTAGTGATAAGTAAAATTGCAAGAAACAGCAACCACTACAAAGGCAAAGGAAACGAAAAGGTTAAGATTAGGATTTTGCTTGGAGAGGTGTTTGCATACATCTTAAAAGACTAAAAGGATTTGGGTGGATTATCACTGTTTAGTTTGTCACTCTTACTAATCAGACTCTTATCGATTAGTTGGTTCTTTGATCTGTTCAAGTTCAAACAAAAGTTCATCCTATATTGCTCTGTAACACATAAACAGAAATAAATCCATTTGGATCACACAAGGGCATAAACAATGTGATTGTAGCATTTCTCAAACTGGAGGCAAAATGTTTTCCTCTTCTTCCAAGCATGGATATAATGTAAGGCGCTTACATTGTTTTTAAAAACCACTTCACAATACAGATTGTTGGCATCCATCTGTCTCAAGAGACATTGGAGTGTGCCTCTGGGGAAAAAGTCAAAACACTGCACTAGCAGCACTAAAATGACCTTCCTGGAATGCAGTGTGTTTGGAGGTCCTGGGCTGCCCAGACGACAAGAACCCTCTCTCAGCCTTGCTGATGTGGTCCAAAGGAAAGCAGAGCAATATGTTTGGCACCAGCTTGCCTGCGGGAGTCTCCAGAAGGAGGTGTGCAAGGTGCCATCCAACTGTCTTAGGGACTCCACTCTGGATTTGTGTATTCCGTAGCCTTTTCTTCTCCTGAAGATAGCCCACAAAGCAGCAGAGGTTTGGGATCAGAGTTTTCCTTCTTCTAGAAGTGCTACCTTCCTAGGTTGTCAAGCCCCATCGGCCCCTCACTTCCCTCTACACAACCAGTGGCGGAGGAACCCTCTCCGGCACCCGGGGCAGGGCAGCCCGTATGGGCTGTGCATGTGTGGCATCCTGTACAGACTGTGCATGTGTGGCGACCGTACGGGATGTCGCACATGGGCACTCCATACAGGCTGCCACTCACACATGGCGGCCGTATGGGCTGCCACTTGCATGGCATCCGTACGGGCTGCCGCTTGCACTGCGACTGTACAGGCTACCACGCGAGCGGCATCCTGTATGAGGTGCGCACGCGTGGCAGCCTGTACAGTCTTCGTGTGAGAGGCAGCCCATACAGATGCCCGTATGGATGGCAAGTGAGAGCAGCAGCCTATACAGTCGCTGTGCGAGAGGCAGCCCATACAAACACCCTTATGGATGGCATGCAAGAGCAGCAGCCCTTACGGACGCCGGACGCCCTCAGCCATTCTACAGCTGGGGGAGGCAGGGGCCATCTTGTCACCCCTCCCCCAGAGTGGCACCCAGGGAACGCCACCCCCTGTGCCCCCCACTTTGTACACCCCTGTACACAACATGCAGAAACTGCCTTCTTGATGGTTGGACTCACTATTGGTCTTGTCCACTCAACCCACTGGAGCCTGTGAGGAAATCCCTAACTCACCAAGGGTTTGAGACCAGTTGGTTACCCTCAACTTGTAGGGTTGGCTTCCCTGCCTCCAGCCCTACCATTCCCAATGGGCAACAAGCACCACTGCATTAGATTGTAGGTGGGGGTTCACATGTCTGAAGGATCTCACACAATAGATGTCAAGGGTTGGGATAGGGAATGAATTAATTAATTTCTGAAACTGTACATGAACCAAAACAGTTTTCATTCTCTGAATTTTGTGATGTTGTTCTCCAGCACCCAAAAAAAAAAAGTTTACAAATACAGTGGTGCCTCGCAAGACGAAAGTAATTTGTTCTGCGAGTCTCTTCGTCTTGCGGTTTTTTTGTCTTGCGAAGCACGGCTATTACCGGTACTTAGTGGCTTTAAGAAAAAGGAAACAAACTCGCAAGAACTCGCAAGACGTTTTCGTCTTGCGAAGCAAGCCCATAGGGAAATTCGTCTTGCGAAGCGACTCACGAAACGGAAAACTCTTTCGTCTTACGAGTTTTTCGTCTTGCGAGGCATTCGTCTTGCGAGGTACCACTGTATGCATGTTTCAAATGAATGCTTGCATCATCTTAAAGAAAATTGCTTGGGAAAAGTGCATATTTGGCAAAAATGTGTACAGAAATGTATATTTAAGGAGAAATGTGCAGTGAAATAATAAAATATATTTTTATCAAGTCTCTCTTACTCTCTCTTTTTTAAAAATACAAACCAATGTGGAAATGTGGCAAATGGAACATAAGAGTGGAAAGCTGAGAAACCAAGAGAAACTGAAATTGATATTCATCCACTCCTAATAAAGGGGGAGATTTCTGGCCTAGTCTTATCCCCAACACCAAGTTTGCAAGGATTTTTTTTATTTTTTATGGGGGATTATTCAGTCATGTGAGTCCCCAGCTGTAGTCTGAAATGGTAAAGCCCAGATATAGCTTTACCACTTCAGTGAAAATTCAGCTGCTGTCTAAGCTAGCAAACTGATAACTGGTTCCTGGCCCATTAATAGAAAATGTGCATGCTGGAGATTTTGACAGTACAGAATACAAATTTATCCAGTTTGTAAAGGTTGGCTGAATTGTGAGTCATTTCCACCAAGAGCCGTTCTACATTTCAGAAAGTTAAAGAAATTTGGTAATACATGTGTTTTGTCCACATTCAAACCAGCCAGGCTGCTTGTAGACTGATGTGGAGAAAGGGTTGTGGTTGTTGTTGAAGTGTACTTCTTAATCTCATTCTCACTCGCTGGATCATCACCTTGTCGTGGTGAGTGGGCTTGCACATTGAATTGAATTGAATGAATCTTTATTTGCATCAACCATCGGCCATAGCAACAAAACAACAATGCAATATACAAAGAACAGAAGTAAAAAGTTGATTATATAAAACACACTTTAGGATCCTAAATTAGCAGTCAAACAGTGGACCTTAAAGTATTCTGATTGCCCCAGCTAAAAACCTTGCAACCTTGCTGTCATCTGCTCTTCTTGATCTGCCAGGAGAAAGGACACTGTGGCAGTGGTTGGGTGACCTGGAATGGACAATAAGAGAGGGGTCATAATCTCATTCCTCAAGTCTTTAAAAAGAGTGCAGCATGCACCACTGATTCGGTACTGCCATCTCCACAGGGCTTGCATGTTCCTTTGACCCTTGTGAGCAAAGCCGTTGGGAGTCTCATACTCCCAGCAGGGTCACCCAAGGTGGTAAGGTCAAAGGGGAGGAGCTAGACAAAGAATGATCCAAGAAGTCCTCAACGGCAGAACAGGCGGAAGGTAACAAGTGGTATGTTACAATGGCAGTGAAGGCAGATGATGGCTCATGAGATGTGATACTCATGCCATCGGAATAGAACCTTACTGTAAAGAATATGCGTTGGTCGGCGTGCACTGATCTACTGTACACACATAACACAAATTCATGCACAGGTGTCTTCCAAAAACCCATCCCAAACCCAAACCCCAAAAGTCCTATGGCGATCGGCAAATGGTAATGGGGGCAGGACCGTGAAATCTCGAAGCCCCTAGTTATGAACCGGCACATGTGCAGTGGATACAAATTCAGTCGCTCTCATTGTTTGCTGTGAACATCATGACCAGACCATATAATCTGTCTTTGTAACATTAGTATGTATCTTCTCTCTATTTGAGTCATTCTTCTTTATTACTTCCAAATTTTTATGTGGCTCCTATCCACCATCCAGATCTAAAAATGCTCTTTTGCTCCCTGTTATTTTAACAGCTATCCATCATGACTGGTACCAGGAACTATAATTCCCAGGGAACAATATGATATGGTCTAGGTGTATCGCACCACCTGAACACATCTGCTAACTTTCAAAGCTCAAAAGAGTTCTTAGGAACGTGTCAGCTTTCCTCCAATACCTGCCCCCCCCAAATAGCATGTAAATGGTAAGTTAATTCCATATTTAGCCAAATTTTGTTTGTGCTATGAGGCCCTCAAGCCCTTCCCCTGTAAATAACTTGTCACGGACACATAATTTTAGTTTAAGTTTTGGGGCAAAATTTAGGCCACAACTTTATTGCTTACATCAAAGTGAGCGGTACAGTGGTGCCTCTGGTTGCAAACAGGATCCGTTCCAGAGGCCCGTTTGCAAAATAAAAGGAACGCAACCCACAGCGGCGCGTCTACGGACACACGGGTTGCGATTCGCTGCTTCTGCACATGCGTGTGACATCATTTTGCGTGTCTGCACATGCGCGAGCGACGAAACCCGGAAGTAACCCTTTCCAGTACTTCCGGGTCACCGCGGGACGTATCATGAAAGAACGTAACATGAAGCAAATGTAACATGAGGTATGACTGTATTGGCTTAGGCATTGGCAACCAACTATAACTGACTCGTGCCTCTCTGGCTGGTAGTATAAAAGGGTAAACACCAAACGAGGGAGCAACATCAATGAAGACCAACCGAAGCTCACCCCGGGGTTCCTCTGGTCCTGGCATGGCCCTAGCCCCTCAAGCGGACTTCGGACAAAATCCAGGACCCCCCAGATTCCTTTATTGGAATACCCTATTCCTGGAGCGGCAGGTGATGGCCACACCTCCCCTACCACACATTTCAATAAGCCAATGCCTAACCGCCAAACCTTACAAAGTTGTGATGATTGCTAAGGGGGTAGGCGAAAAACCAAATGGCTACAGCCAATCTGCCAAATGCCTACCCAGTCCCTGGTCCAAAACAGGTGACCCAAACCAAAGCAAGGCCAAAGTAGCAACACCTAAAATTAGAGAGGGTGGGTGTTCGGCAGCACAAAGCAAGTGCCCCCAATTACGTCGTGCTGCCGCTTTTATAGGCCTCGGGAGTCCGCCGACCCTTGTGATTGGCCCAAATAGCCTGGCGCGATCCCGGGACCTGACTGTTAGGCTTGGGCCACCCCTATAACTTAACTCACCAGGCAGGGATGTCCTGGGGGCCCATGCGCAACCAGGACCCTCATTAAAGAGGATCCCATTTGCCTAGATTCTACCCATTTGTGTGCAATTTTTCATTCCATTATATACACAGAACAAAGCATGGGATAACAATTTGTGGAATAGGACATTCTTCACATTTCCAGTTCTTTTAAATAATGGTTGCAGGGGCTGATTTTGACATTGGTAAACATGGAAATTCTGAATGTGACTGAGTTGTGCTAGTTCACATAAGGTGTGTTATTGATTGCACACACATTCATCTCCATGCCTGATGTCCCCTATGTTAACATTATGGAAAGCAACTTAGTAATGAAAGCCAAGAAAGACTATCCAAGTTGTATAGACCAAAAAAAAAAAAGTTTTCTTGAAGAAAGTTATGATGAAATAAGTTATGACCCATCTGCTCCAAACAGTAGATGACATTTTAATGTTACTGTTTAATGATACATTTGATTTCATTTTAGCTTATGTCCCATTTTTTAAATAAGGATGGAAAGGCACCAGAAGACAGAGTGCTACTTTAAATTTTTATATACTTCATATACGCAAGCCCTGGAAACAAAGCAGCACGGTACAAAGAGGAAATGTCGTTAAGAGTAATAAAATAAATGCTCTACTAGAAACCTATTGATCTTTAGCAACTCTTGAAGGGAAACCAATGGCTCATAAAATTTTAAAAATAACAAGTTCATATAAGAATTACAGCTTTGAATTCAGGCATGTCTGAGACTCTCCTGATATAAATGCTTATTAAAGTTCCTTTAATATACATAATATCTTTAATATCTGAGTTTGATTCTGAGAGAATGATTGGATTTCATTTCAGAACAGGGATAGTGAAAACTCCAAATATATTAGTCATACTACACAATCGGTATCCTGGAATAGTAATCTCAAAAATAAAAAAAAAGGACAGAGCTGAGTTGAAAACAAAAATCCTGTTTGGGGAACTGTCAGGTGTTGTCTTATCTGTAGTCACCTATATATTGTTTCAAAGTGAAGAATAGGCACCTGGAGCCAGCAATGTGGACATCACCTCCCTTCTCTCATCTGACATGTTTCTATGCTGAGCCAAGAGGGACACAGGTGGCGCTGTGGTCTAAACCACTGAGCTTCTTGGGCTTGCCAATCAGAAGGTTGGCAGTTCAAATCCCTGCAACGGAATGAGCTCCTGTTGCCCTGCCCCAGCTTCTGCTAACTTAGCAGTTCGAAAGCATTTATCTACTTCAAGTAGATAAATAGGTATCGCTGCGGTGGAAAGGTAAACGGCATTTCTGTGTGCTCTGGCTTCCATCATGGTGTCCCATTGCTCCAGAAGTGGTTTAGACATGCTGGCCACATGACCCGGAAAGCTGTCTGTGGACAAATGCCAGCTCCCTCGGTCTTAAGCGAGATGAGTGCCATAAGGCCATAGTCCCCTTTGACTGGACTTAACCATCCAGAGGTCCTGGTCCTTTACCTTATGCTGAGCCAAACTGGATGTTACTTGAGTCCAATCCAGGTATTCTAATCCCTCGTGCAATGAGCTAAAATATGAATGGCATGACTAGGTTCCCAACACCCACTGGGTGCTGTCCCCATCAGCCTCCATGAGTTGGGGGTGATAACCTGAGACTTTTTTCTCCCTGAATGCTTCTTGTGCAGTTTAGAACCCCGATCTTCCAGAAATCTAAACAAGTAGAGTCAATGTCTTCCTTGAAGACAACTGACAGGGACAGTTTATCCCCACTCTTTTAGAAGACATCTGAAGGCAGCCCTGTTTAGGGAAGTTTTTAACGTTTGATGTTTGATCATGTTTTTAATAGTATGTTTGGAGCTGCCCAGAGTGGCTGGGGAAACCCAGCCAGATGGGCAGAGGAGGAGGAGGAGGAGGAGGAGGAGGAGGAGGAAGAAGAAGAAGAAGAAGAAGAAGAAGAAGAAGAAGAAGAAGAAGA
>JAXCMG010000104.1:939681-958511 GCA_034642415.1 Podarcis siculus
AAGAAGAAGAAGAAGAAGAAGAAGAAGAAGAAGAAGAAGAAGAAGAATTACCGTATTTTTTGCACCATAACACTCACTTTTTTCCTCCTAGAAAGTAAGGGGAAATGTCTGTGCGTGTTATGGAGGAAATGCCTACGGGTGGCATGCCTACGGATTTTCCTCCTCTAAAAACTATGTGCGTGTTATGGTCGGGTGCTTGTTACAGAGCGAAAAATACGGTATTTCACATAGTTCTAATCACATGGCAGACTTGAATGCCCAAAGAGGGCATAGAAACACATGATGATGACCACTGATCCAAGTCTCTTCCTGATAGCTCTCGGTAGCTCATAGGGCGAAATGGCATACAAAAATATGTATATCAGGAGAAATTTTCACTAAAATTGTCAATTTTCATGAAAAGATGCTGCTGTTGTTGTCGTTTTTTAAAAAACTCAGACTGACATGGAAATATGGGGAACTGAACTTAAGAATGGAGAAATAAGTAGGTGGGAGATACTAAAATTGATATATTTTTCCATCCCTGGTACGGATCCCTCAGGTCAGTTACAGGAAAAAAAGTAAAGGAGCAGAGGCTGAAAAAGAAGGAACATTCTTATTCACATATCTTTTAACTTTCAATTTGTAACCAAGCTGATTTATGGTCTCACCATCCTCATTCTATTGTTCTTCAATGATGTATTTTGCTTTATATTTTATTGTTTTATTTATAAGCCACATCGAATATGGAACATGTTTAAACTCTGAATCTAGGACAACTGCCGCATGATCAAGAAACAAAAAACTACAGTGGAGTTCTGGCTAAACTGCATGTGTGTTCTTTTCCTCATACAATATCTGGTCCAACATACACATCTGGTTTTCTATTGTCTTATCTCAAATTTACATTCACGGGTGGGGAAATAATTAAATTAATTCCTTCATATTTTTTCCTTTTTCTCAGTACAGTGGTACCTCGGGTTATATACGCTTCAGGTTACAGACTCTGCTAACCCAGAAATAGTACCTCGGGTTAAGAACTTTGCTTCAGGATGAGAACAGAAATTGTGCTCCGGTGGCGTGGCAGCAGCAGGAGGCCCCATTAGCTAAAGTGGTGCTTCAGGTTAAGAACAGTTTCAGGTTAAGAACGGACGTCCGGAACGAATTAAGTACTTAACCCGAGGTACCACTGTAATGGTAATTTTCTCAGTAATTTCTCAGTAATTGACACTATAATTTTCAGGAAGGAAGACAGACGCACAAAGATAAGCAGCAAAGGAGGTTTTAAAATATATGCATATACGGAATATGGGGGTATACAACAAAATGTTGCAGTATGACGTGATAACTATTCAAGATCATTGGATTGTTTGGTTCCCCCTCCTCCACTAAATATTTCATTTAGTTCTTTTGCAAACCTTGGCGTACATTACACATTGACTTGGTTTACACAACTTGGTAAGCTGCACTAAGGCTTATCAAGACCAGGGCTATTTTTCTAGAAAAAGAGGTGCTGGGACTCACCATGAATGTCTTCCTTGTTCCTCTTATCATGGCGCCCACGTAGGTGGTGCCAGAACTGAGCTGCGGTGAGCTCCGGCTGAAAACAAAGCTCTGATCAAGACTGTGTAAAACTGTGGGATCCTGGAGAGAAACTAATAGCTGCCTTTTAGCTGCTCATAGCTCATAGATCTTCCCCAGTTTCCACCCACCCACCCTGCTTTGGTACTCTGACCTAAGCCAAGGTGTGAATGAATGTAACATTATTGTTTAAAGCCATAGGCCAGCACAATGATTGGCTTAGCATTTGTCTGAATCAGAAGCTATAGTTAAGTTCTCTTCTCACTGGCTATGAACTTTAACCAAGGTTTGTTCTAGGCTATATGAAGCTGAGACTCCAATACTTTGGCCACCTCATGAGAAGAGAAGACTCCCTGGAAAAGACCCTGATGTTGGGAAAGATGGAGGGCTGGAGGGCACAAGGAGAAGGGGATGACAGAGGACGAGATGGTTGGACAGTGTTCTCGAAGCTACCAGCATGAGTTTGACCAAACTGCAGGAGGCAGTGGAAGACAGGAGTGCCTGACGTGCTCTGGTCCATGGGGTCACGAAGAGTCGGACACGACTAAACGACTAAACAACAACAACAAATATCTTGTGTGAAGAGAGTTTAAAGCTATTAAGTCCTTGTTCATATTATAACATACTAAGCTGAACCCTGGCTTAGCTCAGAGCAACAATAAAAAGGACTAGGAAGAGGAGAGAAGAAGAGGTGAACTATTCTCTGTGAGCCCACAGATTATTGTACTCTCAATAAACCATAGTATGGTTTATCATGTCATGAGAACCAGCCCATTCCTTGTTACTAATTCAGGGAACTCTGTGAGGGCAATAGGGGATTAGGGTAGACAAAATGGAATTACATTGGTACCTCTGTACAGTGGGTTAAGTACTTAATTTGTTCCGGAGGTCCGTTCTTAACCTGAAACTGTTCTTAACCTGAAGCACCACTTTAGCTAATGGGGCCTCCCGCTGCTGCCGCGCCACCGGAGCACGATTTCTGTTCTCATCCTGAAGCAAAGTTCTTAACCCGAGGTACTATTTCTGGGTTAGCGGAGTCTGTAACCTGAAGCATATGTGACCTGAAGCGTATGTAACCCAAGGTACCACTGTACAGTGGTACCTCTGGTTAAGAACTTAATTCATTTCTGTTCTCATCCTGAGGTAAAGTTCTTAACCCGAGGTACTACTTCTGGGTTAGCAGAGTTTGTAACCTGAAGCTTTTGTAACCCGAAGCATTTGTAACCCGAGGTACCACTGTATAGATAAATGTAGGGTGGGAAGTTGCCCACATTGCCCAATAGGTAAATGTTCAGCGACACAATCCTACCGTTCAATAAATCCAGTGTTATGCTGTTAACAACATTTCCCCCCTTTGATCTTGACATGCAAATTAAACAAATTATGCACGTAGCCTTACTCGATTATTATATAATCTACTAACAGCCAGCTGGGACAGGCTTCAGTTGGGATGGTTAAGAAGATTATGTGAGGCGCTTTAGCGAAATGCATTGTGTTGGTATTAAAAATACTCGTAAGCACAGAAAATACCATTTGTTCTGCCAATGTAGCGGGATGTCACAACACTATGGTAAGAAACAGCACTGCTAGGTTTCATGAAGATTATGTGTGATAGTCTTGAACTAAAGAAGATGGCAGTAGCTACTCTGGGTATGGATAAGGGAGAGAATGTTTCTGTGTGTTCTCCTTTCTGTAGAGAAATGACAAGTGCCTGTTATAAAGGTAAAGGGACCCCTGACCACTAGGTCCAGTCGTGGCCGACTCTGGGGTTGTGGCGCTCATCTCGCTTTATTGGCCGAGGGAGCTGGCGTACAGCTTCTGGGTCATGTGGCCAGCATGACTAAGCTGCTTCTGGCGAACCAGAGCAGTGCATGGAAACACCGTCTACCTTCCCGCCGGAGTGGTACCTATTTATCTACTTGCACTTTGACGTGCTTTTGAACTGCTAGGTTGGCAGGAGCAGGGACCGAGCAACGGGAGCTCACCCCGTTGCAGGGATTTGAACAGCCGAACTTCTGATCGGCAAGTCCTAGGCTATGTGGTTTAACCCACAGCGCCACCCGCGTCCCTTTTAGTGCCTGTTATACATGTGCAGTAAAATAGGATGGGGAACCTCAGACCTGTGAGTAAACTGCGGCCTTCCAAGTATTTTTATCTGGTCTTCAGGATTCTTCCCAAGCCCCATCCTCTCTTCAGACATGCCATCCATTGAATCTGCTTTACGTCTCTACTGGGATATGGCCCTTGGAACATTGCGCAGAAAATGAATGTGGCCCTCCAGCTGCAAAGAGTTCCCCATCCCTGCTGTAGAAAAAGGTGGAAATGACGTATCGCTCTGAAGCTGTGCCTAAACCAAAGCTGAAATGGATCCAGATAATCAGCTTCACCCAAGATTACTTTCAGTTCCTCCACCACCAGATCCCCTCCAACATTTATCCGATGAAAATAAGGACACCCTATATAACAACAAAAGCATTATAGATGCTTTTGAATTATGGTGTTGGAGGAGACTCTTGAGAGTCCCATGGACTGCAAGAAGATCAAACCTATCCATTCTGAAGGAAATCAGCCCTGAGTGCTCACTGGAAGGGCAGATCCTGAAGCTGAGACGCCAATACTTTGGCCACCTCAAGAGAAGAGAAGACTCCCTGGAAAAGACTCTGATGTTGGGAAAGATGGAGGGCACAAGGAGAAGGGGACGACAGAGGACGAGATGGCTGGACAGTGTTCTCAAAGCTACGAACATGAGTTTGCCCAAACTGCGGGAGGCAGTGGAAGACAGGAGTGCCTGGCGTGCTCTAGTCCACGTGGGTCACAAAGAGTCGGACATGACTAAACGATCATAACTCCGTACATTTCAACATTTCTCCAATGAAAATAGAGACATCCTAAGGAAAAGCTGGACATTCTGCAATCAGAAAGTGGGATGGCTTCTGTAAATCTGGGACTGTCCCTGGAAAATAGGGACACTTGGAGGGTTTGCCACCACCTATGTTGGATCATAACAACACAGCATGGGTCCAAAATTGATCAGGTTGCTTCCAAACACTACAGAGCCAGGTACAAGATTAATACAGTGGTACCTCGGGACGCGGGTGGCGCTGTGGGTAAATCCGCAGTGCCTAGGACCTGCCGATCGTATGGTCGGCGGTTCGAATCCCCGCAGCGGGGTGAGCTCCCGTCGTTCGGTCCCAGCTCCTGCCCACCTAGCAGTTCGAAAGCACCCTTAAGTGCAAGTTGATAAATAGGTACCGCTTTATAGCGGGAAGGTAAACGGCATTTCCGTGTGCTGTGCTGGTGCCGGCTCACCAGAGCAGCTTCGTCACGCTGGCCACGTGACCCGGAAGTGTCCTCGGACGGCGCCGGCTCCCGGCCTCTAGAGTGAGATGAGCGCACAATCCCTAGAGTCGGACACGAATGGCCTTCGGGCAGGGGTACCTTTACCTTTTTATCTCGGGTTAAGTACTTAATTCGTTCTGGAAGTCTGTTATTAACCTGAAACTGTTCTTAACCTGAAGCATTACTTTAGCTAATGGGGCCTCCCACTGCCACCATGCCCCTGGAGCACGATTTCTGTTCTCATCCTGAAGCAAAGTTCTTAACCCAAGGTAATATTTCTGGGTTAGCGGAGTCTGTAACCTGAAGCGTATGTAACCTAAAGCGTATGTAACCCAAGGCACCACTGTATTGTTGTTGCTGCAGGCCCCGATCAAATACTAAAGAGCTTCAGCCTCTGTAAATTTAGCTTACACAAATTTAACTTTGGTGGAATCTACACACATATAAAATACGTTCTGAAAAAAATACATTGAATTTTCCATAAGGCTCACCATCACCATCTAGTGTCACATTGTATATTGCAGTTAAAACATACTTAAAAGTTAAAACATTTTATTTTCAGCTGTATAGCTGAGTCCTTTGAGTATTGCACACTGAAATCATTGGGTTTATTTCTTAGAAGTCACATATAGGATTTCACTGCATGTTGTCCTTAATAATACTTAGACTCTATGGGTATAATTCAACATCAAACTAATACTGTTTTCTTATCAGGGTAAGCATTTCTGCTAGCCAGGTGGAACAATCATTCCTCTCTTCCACATGCTGCTTTGGAGGTTCTCCTGACCCTCCAGAGTAGATCTGGTGCAGGGATGTGGCCGAAAATCCTATTATGCTTGTGGGAATCCTTGCAGTGGCTTCCGCTAGTAGACCAGGTGAGTTGAACCCAGCTCTGTGTACTGAACAGAGTTTTATTTCTCCTGAATATCAGCAACTGACAGGTGAATATTGTGGAAAGCCTTCTATGACAATGGAATAGCATTTGAAATGGAAGGGGCATCAAAATTAAATGCCAAATTGTGCCAAGTTCTCTTTCATTTGTTTAAAGTGGTACAGGACAAAACTCAAGGAAGCACAACAAAATATTGTGACAGGAGTTCACAGATACCTGTAGACTAAAATGCAAGATTGCAGGTGTTCAAACAGAGCAGATGGTACTTCCTTATTGACTTATAAAACAGCGTACTTATTCAAGGAAGCTCAGCAGAGGCTGGTAGCAGTAATTTATTCGCTCTACGTTTGCTTTTATATAAACAACGTCAGCTTCTTCAGAAATGCTTATAATTCTGCCTTTTACAAAATGACTCTCCTGAATGAATCATTTTGTTAGTTTGCAGTTTTCCTATCACCTTCATCTTATTCAATAGTGCCGCTGAAACATTTATGGCTATTTATTTATGGAATTACCAGTAGGGAATTAGAGGCTAATGCATCTTCCCAACAACAAAGACTTTGTCTCAGAAAGTGCAGGAAGCTTTACAGATAGAGACCATTGGAGCACGTACAACTCGAGACCATGTCAACAGTTTCATCAACATTGCTCCAACTTTCAGTACATGTAGTTGTACCTTGGTTTTCAAACAGCTTAGTTCTCGAATGCTTTGGCTCCCAAACACCTCAAGCCCGGAGGTGAGTGTTCCAGTTTGTGAACAATTTTTGGAAGCTGAATGTCCGTCATGGCTTCTGCAGCTTCCGATTGGCTGCAGGAGCTTCCTGCAGCCAATCAGAAGCCATGCTTTGGTTTCTGAATGTTTTGGAAGTCGAATGGACTTCCAGAACGGATTCTGTTCAACTTCCAAGGTACGACTGTACTGTTGAACTATAATTCCCATCATCCCAGACCCCTTGGGACCAATGAGAGCTGAAGTCCAACTGTATCTGGAAGACCACAGTTTCTCCACCCCCATGGGGTCTGAGTTTGGAGACCATGGGAACCATGAGCTCTTCTCCATGCAGCCCTGGGCTCAGGCAACCCACGCTATGCCACTGGATTAAATAGATCCTTGCATAGAACTTCAATTGTGTATCCTAGAACATGGATGCTAAAGACGAAGACATGACTTTGCACAGCACTACACATGTGCATTGTTGGTGAATAACCAGTGGTGTCCTGCATGGTTCTGGGCAAAGACATCAACAATAACCAATACTGGGCACATTGCTATTCGCTACCAAGGTGCCTGCCTGATTTTGCACAAGCTGCCCTGCCTCTAGTGCTTTCACACCACCATTGCTGCTAAAATGACGTTTCTACCTTTTGGTTGCTGTTTGGGAGCAATGGGTGTTTAGGGGTAGGACCATAACTCAGTGGTAGAGCATCTGATCTGCGCACTGAATATGCCATGTTCAGTTCCCGGCATCTCCAGCTAGTGGTGGGAGAGATGCCAGTCTGAAACCCTGGTTGCCGGCCAATGTAGACAATAGTTAGCTAGATGGACCAATAGTTTGACTCAGTATAGGACAGATTATTGCTTTGGGGCCCATCTCAGCAGTGTACATTGCCACAGGATATTGGTCAGCTAAGGGTTTATATGGGTCCCAGTGGCAAAGATGTGAACAAACTTTGCATTGTCTGGGATATGAGTTAGTGATTAATGCTCTTTCTTGTATCGCCCAGTTACTGATGGCAAGTGTCTTATCTGGCATACGCAACTAGCCATAATAAAAATATTTCAGTTTGGTGTAAATGAAATACACTATGCTGTGTGAATTCATGTCTCCTGTGATATTTCCATTTAGCTGGAGCAAAATAGGCTGTGACTCTCCACGGCGAAATGTCAGGAAATGCATTACTTTTCATTTTCAGCCTCCAGGAGAAATATGAACTTTCAATGGATATCGTGCAAACAAATGATATTCTGATGGAATAATTCATTATTCTTCGGCATCCTGATCTTCACAACAGCACTTGCTACCTTTGCCTCTTTTTATGAAGCTTGACCTTGTTTTGTTCAACTCGGCACGTTGAATAGGCTAAATGAAATCTATATTGTCGTGTCGACGGGTCCGGATTGGCGGCTGACCCTACTTGGCAAGTAAACCCCCTCACACACAAGCATACACACAAATCCCACACACAGAATGAGGGGAAGACAGGGACAGCCTGAGACATTTTGCTGCCTGAGGTGAAAAACAAGATAACACCCCACCTTTCACACTTCAATTCCAGATTTAGAGCCAGCTGGGCTGGCAGAGCCACTTCCAACCTCGGGAGGAGGTGGTGTTGCGGGCTTCACGCCCCCAACACTCACATGGAGGCTGGCTCCCAGCCTCACGCAAACAGGGGAATCCTCTGCTGCGTCATCTCCATGGCCAGCTAATTGGCTGGCTCAGGGGGGTGTGGCTTGCCGCATTTAAGGCAAGCGCGGCAGAGGAGCGTCCTCTTTGCCACCGATCAGCTGGGATTCCCCACCCACCCACCCTTCAAGGTTCCTTCTTGACCTTGCTATGGACTTCGGTTGGTTGCCGTTAAGGGGCCTGGTACTAATTTTTCCACTTGGCAAATTGGCACCAGCCATTTGGTTTTTTCGCCTACCTCGTAGCAAATCGACACAACTTCCTGGGTTTGGCAGTTAGGCATTGGTAGGGGTATTGTTATGTAGATGAATGGGGGGGAGCACCATCACCTCCCCCGGATAATGAAGGGTAGTCCAGTAAAGGATTCCGGGGGATGTGGCCACGTCTGAAGCCTATGGAGGCCAGGGCACAAGGCACGCCCCCAAGCGGTGACCCCTGGGGGAGTGTCTAGTTGATGTGCATCAGCAGGGCTCCCTCTGCTGGTGTTAACCCTTCCCAGCCTTCAGCTGACGGGCTGAAGCCGGATAGTTGTTAGGACCAATGCCTAACATCACCTGTAACCAATCAAGTTGTGGCCAATTTTAGCCCATTAACCTTGATTATGTTGTCCTGCGTCTTTATTTCTGCTGGGGGAGGTGGGAACTCGCCACGCAATGAATATTACTTCAACACAGGCAATGGGACTGTGTATGTAATAAAGGGGAGCAAAATTGGGTGAAGGTGTCCTCTTTCATTTGTCCCCACGCTAGTAACTAACCATGCTCTGGGTCCCCCAATCTCTCTCATCGCCAACAAAAACCAATAAGTGAATAGAAATGGAACCTGCCCATGTGACACTGACACAAAAACCTTACACATACACTATGTAGAAGAATGAAAGTTTACTACCACCCTTCTCTCTCTCTCCCCCCCACCTCTTTCCTCCCTCAACTTTATACTGTCTACATCAGTGTCTCTCATCGAATATGAATGATGTGTATAAAGAACTCTTATCAACAGAGAAGCAGATATGCTGTATGTACCTTTGCAACCCAATGGGACCACATTGCCTCTTCTATGACACCTGAGGACTTTTGGAAGCACAAGGCAGGCCATTCTCCAATTCTTCAGTAGCTTTTGTTGCCTTTGGTGGCTACCTAACTCTGCCTAATGAAGAACCTCCTTTTCCAGCCCCTCTTCTTTTTTGGCAGTCACTCATAGCCGAGTAAGATTGTCTTCCATGAACACGGTCTTAACAGTGAGTCCGTAAGTGACCATGGAGGCCAATTCTGGACCCACATGTCCTTTCACAGTAGGGTCACAGGTTTCCAGGCGGGAGTTGATCATGGTGAGGGTTTGTCAAGTGTGCCTTTCTCTTAGCACGTTTCTCCCTTTCGTCCTGAGTTCGAGCGTCTTCAAAGCCCATGACACCTTGGGGAAAGGCTGTTCTCCAATTGGAGCACTCTCAGGCCAGTGCTTCCCAGTTACCAGTGTTTATACTACATTTTTTTAGATTTGCCTTGAGAGAGTCTTTAAACCTCTTTTACTGACCACCAGCATTACGCTTTCCATTTTTAAGTTGCCTTCTGAGTAGCCTTATGTTTTACTACATGCCAGTGGTGAGTGGAGCCAGAGACAAAAATGAGCCAAGCAACAAATGTAAATTCTACATATATGAAATATGCATGCAGACACACTCTCCTCCCTATCCTCCATCTAAGCAGCTTAGGCTGTATACACACTATAACTTTAAAGCATATTCTTTCCTTCAAAGAATTCTTTGACACTGCTATTTCCCCCTCGCAGAGTTCTCCACGCCCTTTCTTTCCTAGTTCCTAAGTTATTCAAGCACATATTGGTGGCCTGCCATGCAAATCAGCAGACCCTCCAAGCCAGAAATCTCTGGCTTTTGTGTGTCTGGAATATAGCCAAGGGTAGAAAAGTAAATGTCACATCAGTTGGCGTACCCACCTAGGCCTCTTTCTTCACCTTGGGCATGTGGCCTTTGGAAGGTTGCCCACAAAGACAGCCCTCTGGTTGGAAACAGTGCCCTGCCCTAAATTAAATACATTAAAAATGTTTCCTTGAGGAAGTTGTTTTATGAGCACTCACCCCAAAGGGGACAATAAAATTGTAGTAATGGGTAATGAATCATGTCTGTTTACACAGACCTTCCTTCAGGAGAAACCATTCCTATTATCAGAGATATAATGTTGCAGCATCAGTTTAATTTTTCAGAAGGAAAGGTGTGCCCCCCCCCCTTTCATAACCAAGGAACCCAATTTACATTTCCCCCATTACATTTGCCGTGTGATGACGGATATTTCCATAAGAGCCTAAATGAATAACAGCTTGATGGCACGAGAGACAAATTTCTTTAATTATTAACCCTCTCCCTGCACTCCATGACTAGGCATATAAGAGGTACTCTTCATTCCATTAAAATCAATTATGAAATCAACCCCCTCCCTTCTCTTATTTAAAAATGTGCTATGGCAGCCATTTTATCGCTTGCTGGCAAAAAGCTTCTGTATTATAGTTTGTCTAGGGGAGTGTTTTCTTCCTCAGCAGGGTAAGATTAGCATTGACATTTGTCATGAGCTCTGTGGAAGGGCTGGGGGAGGACAGCAGGAATGAACTCTTAATCTTGATAGCAGTTTTTTTATTTCTCTTCTACTATCCTTGGAGTTCCTACCGATAGTATCACACTAACTCCAATATTACCATAAAATATTGGAAATACCATATGGATACCATTTGTGAATGCTTGCTGAGATTATTATTTTTTTAATGCGCTTTTCGCACAATAAATATTTATAACTTTGTGTGAAATAGCATGGAGATTAACTGTGAAAAAACAGAACTTTTCTCAAAACGCTGAAGACTTTTAACAAGCCCAGGGCTTTGCTTAGCGGATGACTTTGGGGTTTACAGTGGTACCTCAGGTTACATACGCTTCAGGTTACAGACTCCGCTAACCCAGAAATAGTGCTTCAGTTTAAGAACTTTGCTTCAGGATGAGAACAGAAAGTGTGCTCCAGCAGCTCAGTGGCAGCAGGAGGCCCCATTAGCTAAAGTGGTGCTTCAGGTGAAGAACAGTTTCAGGTTAAGTACGGACCTCCGGAACAAATTAAGTACTTAACCTGAGGTACCACTGTATTTTCCAAAGGAAACAACTGACCTTGGAATTAAGGTCCAGTTCTTCTCACGGTGATGATCAATCTGCCTCTGGTTTGTGCCACTGCCGGCTACATGTGACAGGTGAGTGACTGCACATGATGGAATTGCTCCTCCATGGAAGAATCACGGGGTGGTCTGAAGGCACCTGGTGTTAGGAACCAGGCAGAGGAGGAATGGTGGAGACCACCTCCCCAGCCTGACCCTTCCAGAGAAGACAGTTCAGAATTGCAATAGGATTTTGAGGGAGATCACAGCTCAGAGGTGGATGAGGGGGGAAAACTGGGGAATAATGGGAGAGGAGGAGGAGGAGGAAGCACCAGAGGGGCGACAGTTGATGGACACCAGTGTCTTTTGGAAACATTTCAGACCCCTGCTCTCCCAGAACCTGGTGAGCATTGAAAATAGAAGAGCAGAGAGCTCAGAGACAGAGGGCACTTTTCAGCACCCATAGTGATGACGCATGAAGGGAGAGAAGGAGAGGGTGATGACTCACTTGGAGCAATGCCATTATTCCAAGAGGTGGCATTTCTAAGCCTCTCTCTGTGAATATTGAATAAAAAGCAGTTGGTAAGATCTTACCCATAGGTGCTAGGGGTGCGGGGCACCCGGGCGCCAGGCTCTCAGGGGCACCAGGCTGAGAGTCTGGGGCCCGAGAGTTGAGCCTGCCCATCGGCCGGAACGCCATGGCAGGCTCTTCTGCAAACGGCTCTGTGCCACAAGTTTTGGGGCGACCGAGCCAGCAAGACGCTAAGGCGGTCAGCCGGCTCTGCCCTCCTGCGCATCTGGGACTCGGCAACTTGGGGGGGGGTGCCATGCAGATCTTTGCACCCCAGCACTGCATATGCTTAAGACAGCCCTGGGTAAGAACTTTTCCCTGTCTTATCCATTCCTGACAACCTACTGTGGAGGGTTGGATCCTCTGACGCCAGAAACCTGGGGCTACCACCTTGCTGAAGCTAAGCAGGTCCAAACCTCTGCAACAGGGATGGAAATCTGTGGCCTTCCAGCTAGCAAGCCCAGTGGTCAGGATGATGGGAGTTGTAGTCCAACTATTAGTAATTAATTAACAACAACAACAACATCTGGAAGGCCACAGAATCCCCACCCCTGAGCTAAATGCAAAACAATGAACTATGAATGAAAGTTTCCTTAAAGCTCAACATTTGTGAAAATAATGTTAATTCCCAAAAATAAAAAGGAAGGAACTTTTGCATGTGAGAAATTCCAGTAAACCTCCCCATCCCTGTGGCAGCTAAGGGAACCGGTCTTGCCTCCTAGGAAAGTGAGCTGGGGATGGAAGTTGTTAATTGCATAGTGTATTAGACAGCAATGGAGAACTGGACCGATAGATCTTCAATTTGCTCTCTGATGTGAGAATGGGAGCAAATGACTTGTTCAGTTCCACCTTGTGAGGTGGCTGTGTGCCACTGAGCATGATCAATAACAGTTATCCCTCAATGTTAAATTCAACACCTGTGTCATCCCAATATACTTGGCCTCTCAAGGGCATTCTGTTCATCCTCACATCAGAAGTTGAAACTGTTCCAGCTGCATCCCCCAATTTCATGGACACAGCTACTGCTGTCCTTGTGATGAACAGATACCATATATTTGAGCTATTTATAATAAATCTTTTTTTTGGGGGGAGCACTACTCTATAGCATTTTTTTAGCATAATAGTTAATCCTGTATGAAAACAATATATTACCCAGCCCAGACACAATAAAGGACCATGCCAAGTTAAAACATAAATCTGAGTTGAAAATACTGAGGAACAGGTGGAGTGACAATATAATATAATCAGAAATGAGAAATATTTTCAGTTGCAAATCTAACTTATGATCTTCCATCTTTCTCTTGACATTCATAAACTTTTATGAAATGCATACAGCTATCTACCTCGGTAGTGAGGCTAAAATCCAGTAATTTCATTAGGGACCCAGGCAGTATGACAAATTAAACTGTAGTTAGATGCAGTTAAAATTATCACACTGAACATGTAGGGAAAATGATGCATGCATGCACACTCTGTGAGATTTGCTCACCCTAGGCAACCTATAACCAATAATGCAACTGGATATGAGTCCTGATATTAATGAATAAGTTGTGGGACTGATACTCTTGACTCAGTACATGGGTGATGAACAGCAAACACAGGAGGCAACAAAAGCCAGATACTTCTAAAATATATCTGGTGGGGGGTTTTATCAGTTTTTCAAATGGCAACTAATATTTCTGCACAAGACCTGCATGCCTGTACATGCTATGTGGGAACAAGTGCAAATGGGAGCAAGCAGAGGGCTAGACCCCATGGAGCTATGGGGATATGTTTGTGTATGAGAGTATGCATTAATGCACACTAGATTTTTTAAAAAAAAAAATATGCCGTGTATAAGCACCTGGTGATTGTTTAGAGGGAAATAGCATGCACAGAACAGCAGGGGACATGGGTAGCACTGTGGCCTAAACCACTGAGTCTCTTGGGCTTGTGTATCGGAAGGTCGGTGGTTCGAATCCCCACAACGGGGTGAGCTCCCGTTGCTCTGTCCCAGCTTCTACCAACCTAGCAGTTCGGAAGCACACCAGCACAAGTAGATAAATAGGTACTGCTGCGACAGGAAGGTAAATGGTGTTTCTGTGTGCTCTGGTTTCCGTCATGGTGTCCCATTGCGCCAGAAGTGGTTTAGCCATGCTGGCCACATGACCCAGAAAGCTGTCTGTGGACAAACACTTGGCCTAAAGCGAGATGAGTGCCAGACCCCAGTCACCTTTGACAGCACTTAACCATCCAGTGGTCCTTTAACTTTTACCCACACAGAACAGCACAATGCTGTTCCTGAAACATATATCCTTGTTAGGTTCTGACCCCTCTTCCCCATAATATGTAGGATTACATCACACACCCTACATACCCTGCATTGAGACATTGGTCCAGCCACACTATACATTTAAAGCAGTGTCCTACCAAATAATCCATGAAAGTGTAGTTTGTTAAGGGGGCTGAGAATTATTAGAAGATCCCTATTCCTCTCTCAGGGCTACAATTCCCATAGTTCCCTGGGAAGAGGAGTTACCTCTTAAACCTCTCTGGAAATTGTAGCCCTGTGATGGGAATAGGGGTTAGGGGTCTCCTAACACGTCTCAACGCCTTTAACTAACTACAAAGCACTCCTGGTATATAGTATAGAAGCCACACATACAGCAGCATGATGATAGCCTTACATTTTTATGTATATAGGAAGATACAGATATAGATATTCCACTCATGGTTTATAGCATCGTTTTGTCCTCAGAGGGAAGTGAGATAAGTCATACTGTTGTTCTAACTAATCTCCGACATAGTACTGTCCAGTCTTTTGAATCACTTAGATCTCTCTTTCAGGGTTAGGCGTTCAGAGCCAACAGGTTTGCTTCCCAGATCTAAGCACTACGATCTAAGCCAAACCTCTTCGCATCCAAAACAGCCAGACCTACATAAAAGCAATTTTGTACGCAGAGAATGGGGGGGGGATGACGACAACAGGTTGGGTTGACACCCAGGAAGCTGTTGCTGAGTGATAAACTCCTGGCAAATAGGTATTGTAATGGAAATGCTGGCAGATTCTTACCGGAGCAGTACCCCCTTGTTATCTATTGCGGGCTGCATTAAACACGCCATATCACCTGATAAACACATCCCACATTAAATCTGATAAAACTTTAACTGACTCAACGAGACAAGGAGCTGAACATGATAAACAAGCTCATCTATCTGATCCATCAGTCCTTCCAACAGATAAGTAAACAAGCGAACATGATACAGTACATCACTGTCATGTGATTAAGGTCACCCTTTAAGGAATTGCTTTCTTCCAGAGTGAAATCTGAGGGAGGAAAGACATTCTGGCTGCCCTGAAGGGTGTGTGTGCGTGTGTGTATGTACGTGCGCGTGTTTTCCTTTCTCTGACGGAAGGGCACAAAAATATCTCAGTCCATGAGCACCGAGCGCCTTACAGTAAACACTAGCATTTTAAATGTGATGTTGACTTAAAGGTTTCCTGACATTATCTTCACTCCAGTCAGTACCGTTTTCTCATTTATGCAGAGCTCTTTAGTTGCTTTAGCCTGCAGTTATATATTAAAGAATGTACGTGTGTGTGTGTGTGTGTGTGTGTGTGTGTGTAGAGAAAACTGAATGCAATCTTTCAGTTGCACACTTCCTCAGCATCTACTATATGGCAGTAATGGTCACTTAAATTACATTCCCCAATGTCAAAATATTGAATTTCCCTCTATCAGTGATGTCCTTCAGATAGCTCGATGAGAGCGAAGTGAAAGCCGCAGCTTGCCAGTATTCATTTTATTTATTGCATTTATACAACACCTTTCTTCAAGGCAGTGTACATTATTCTATCCTGATCTTTTATCCTCACAACAATGCCATGGCATAGCTCGGGTTGGGAATGGAGCCAGAGCCAATGGCAGGCATCTAATTCTAGATTTTGACCCCACCCTGCTGAGTTCTGCAAGGCCCATCCTGAAACTAAGGAGGGGGAAGCTGACAGCCGGTGTCCCTGTCTGGATGTAAGTAAGAAGGCAGGCAACTTGAGACTGGCTGAGTTTAGCGGGGCAGGAACATATGCCCTAATGGGCTGCCCTAATGAGGCTGAGAAACATCAGCCACTGGCCAATCACTGCATGAAGACACTTGTCCTAAAGGATCTTCACTGGCTCCCAGTATGTTTCCGAGTGTTGGTGCTGACTCTTGAATCCTTAAACGGCCTTGGCCCAGTACAGTGGTACCTCGGGTTACATACACTTCAGGTTACATGCGCTTCAGGTTACAGACTCCGCTAACCCAGAAATAGTGCTTCAGGTTAAGAACTTTGCTTCAGGATGAGAACAGAAATCGTGCTCCGGCGGCGCAGTGGCAGCTGGAGGCCCCATTAGCTAAAGTGGTGCTTCAGGTTAAGAACAGTTTCAGGTTAAGAATGGACCTCCGGAACGAATTAAGTACTTAACCTGAGGTACCACTGTATAGGCTAGAAGGACTTTTGGTTTCACTTTCTCTTTCTGTCTCTTTTCCTTCTGGCCTGGTGTTCTGTACATAGTATGCTTAGTGTTAGGTTTAGACTTCTTATAAGTTATTGTAAGTTTAAATTAAATCTGCAGGAACTGGATTTCTTATGGACAGTCCCAATCCTGAATGTATTGAATTTATGACCATTATGCGCATTTGCCTCCAGTAGCAGTAAAGCTCTGCTGGACGAAATATTAATTGCCTCTGGTCTATTTTTTGGAAATCCTGCAATGTGTTTAAGTTTTTACTCTGCTAACTATACATTGGAATCTGCTCTGGATCAATACTGAGTAGAATTTCAGTGACAGTATTTGTGTTCAATGTCACAGCAATGTCACCCTGGACTGAAATACCCAACCTTAAGCATTTAATTGTTGGCCCACGATCACGCTGCTCTGATTCCATTTCCCAGGGTAAGATGTTAACAGCCATACCGTACTTAGTTGTAGTAGTGTTATTATACTTGTAAATTTCAATGTGACTTCTGGAAAGGAAGGTTCTCCTTCTAATCTTCCATCAAGACTGTATCCTGCCCCAAAATTATATTCAACCATGGCTTTAAAGAGAACCATCAAGTTCTGATACAGCTTTCTTTGTAAACATCTAACTTTAAGAAGAAAGCTTTAAAGCTTTTCGAAAAGATTTTTAAAAATAAAAATAAAAAATACAAACTTTGTAGCCAGCCTGAGAACGTATACCAAAATTTAGCCCTGAGCAAAAGTTTTATAGTTGAGCTGTAAACCTTTGAAAAACAATGTGTTTATAATGGAAATGATTGCTCAGCCTGAAGTACAGAGCCTCCTCTGAGCATACCGATACAATAAATATACCTGGACTGCCAGAAACAAATTTATTGTGGTTGTTTTGCTTTAATAGATGATCACTTTGAGCTCAAGCAAAAGTCTGGGTTATCGTCGGAAACATTTAGATGGTGTGTATTTTTTTAAAAGGAAAGAAAAGAAACAAACAGTGATGCTGCAATTAGAAAATGATGCCATAAAAGAAAAGCATGTGAATGATGAAGTTAAAGATGCCTTTTGAGAAATAAAAGAGATGCTTAATTTTAGGAGTTGATGCCAGGGTGATAAACTAAATTTGCTGGATGAGCTTGCATTCTTTTGAGAGGTGATTTGGTTTTATTTACTATTTACAGGCATCGATTTGCCATAAAAGGTAGAGGGTGATTTTATTGCTTGGATTAGTTGTGTGAAAATGTGGTTGGCATGAACTATAAACAACTTTTAATGAACAAACATATTGACTATGTTGGTTAGGGGGACATGCCAGGATGTAAAAATATGGTAACAGTTCCTAACCTAGACTGTACCCAAAGTGAATCCTGTACCTTGACAGAAAAGAACAGCAGAACTGAGATGGTGCAATCTCTTAAAAGGCTGCGAGTACTACATTTTGAGCCCTCTAAATTTTACGTTTCTCATCTTCAAATTGCAGATTTTACTGAGAAGCCAGCCAGGAAATTTTCTATTTAGCAAGCTTTCAGTAACTCCCAAGTCTTACAAATTCCTTTGCTTGCAGTAAAACTGTGGTGGTTGATATAATAGATGTTGAGAGCATCTTTCAGTACAATTTAAGAAAAGCCACCATGCATGTTGCATAGAAATCAGAGGGAAGTACCTTCAGGATTAGGACAATGTCTTTAAGAACATCTCAAGTTTTTATGAGGCTGCTCTGAATTTCAAAGCAACTGTGAAACTGCTTCTAAGAAAACAAGTGTTACGTTGATCCATATTTCACTTCCAGAAGACTGAGATTCAGTGAAACAGAAGGTCACATACTTTACTGCATGGGCAAATTGATTTCATGACCTAGGATTAATCAAAGTTCTAAGAACAACAACAACACAGACTCTGGGATGAGATCCATTTAAGAAATCACAGAATTAGATAAATTCAGCAGTGTAAATAAATTTCGATGGATGTAATAATGGAATACTGAATGGTTTAGTTGATATAAAATATGCAGGGATTTATGTTATCCAAAATGAACCATGGAAAGAGAATAAGGGAAGTCATTGATGTTTTAAGGTTGTTTAAATGAATATGTTAAATTGTAAAACAGAAAATTTGATAAAATTACACACACACACAGAGAGAGAGAGAGAGAGAGAGAGAGACATTGCTTTTTTCTAAAAAAAAATGTTTAGGGAAACTCTCATTTTGTCTCAAGAAAATCACCATTTTATAGTTCAAATCGGGGAAAATAAATACAGTAAATGGACAAAAGTACAAAGATTCACAAAATGTTTAGGGGTAGGCATACCCCTGTGCCCCCCAGAAAAAAGCACTGTGTGTATATATGTGTGTGTGTGTGTAGATAGATGATAGATAGATAGATAGATGATAGATAGATAGATGATAGATAGATAGATGATAGATAGATAGATAGATAGATAGAT